>WNWK01003350.1:0-170254 GCA_009830355.1 Cherax destructor | reverse complement strand
TTATATCGGAAGTTTGGTTATTAATGATAATATTGTTGTATGTGATAAGACAACTATAGGTCACTCTACTTTGGTGAGAAAGAGTGTCATTATATATATATATATATATAATATATATATATATATATATATATATATATATATATATATATATATCAATAACAACACTGCGACTAGCCAGGGATCGGACCCGTGTTGTTTTAGCCCTCCTCATGGTGAGCGAAAATTCACGACGCTCTAAACCACTGGATTGTATGGTCCAGTGGGTTAGAGCGTCGTGAATTTTCGCTCACCATGAGGCGGGCTAAACAACACGGGTTCGATCCCGGCTAGTTGCAGTGTTATTATTGATTAAATTCCACTCGTTCGTGGTTACAATACTATATATATATATATATATATATATATATATATATATATATATATATATATATATATATATATATATATATATATTTATTTATTTATTTATTTATTTTATTTCAACACACCGGCCGTTTCCCACCGAGGCAGAATGACCTCAAAAAGAAAGAAACACTTTCACCATCATTCATACATAATCACTGTCTTTGCAGAAGAGTGCAGATACGACAGTTCAGATGTCACTCCAAACAGCAAATATCCCAAATCCCTCCTTTAAAGTGCAGGCATTGTACTTCCCACCTCCAGGACTCAAGTCCGGCTAACCGGTTTCCCTGAATCCCTTCACAAAATATTACCCTGCTCACACTCCAACAGCTCGTCAAGTCCCAAAAACCATTCATCTCCATTCACTCCTATCTAACATGCTCACACATGTCTGCTGTATATCCAAGCCCCTTGCACACAACCACTTTTACCCCCTCCCTCCATCCTTTCTTAGGGCGACCCTTACGCATCCTTCCCTCCACTACAGATTTATACACCCACCAAGTAATCCTATTTTGCTCCATCCATATATATATATATATATATATATATATATATATATATATATATATATATATATATATATATATATATATATATATATATATATATAGAGTAACTTCAGTACTATTGTGGTAGATGGTAGAAGAAAAATTTGCGGTCCAGGACGGACCGAACGTCGTCATAATTTCCTAGATCCAGCGTATCTAGTGCAGGACTTCTCGTATTGATCGGGGCTGAGTTGCAATAATCCGTCACACAAATTGCAGCAACAAAAGAAGTTATCATAAATTCAAAATACTGTTCCGTGTGAATAGAGAAACAGTGGAGACCTGATGTCATGGCGAGGTTTAGTAAAATAACTGGTAGGCAAGAAAAGAAAAATCCACTGGACGTCGAGCGTGTATCTTAACATGATCAGCAGACATTACAGGAACTGTAACCAGGAACTAATAGCGAGTTCACTATTACGTGCTAGGCGCCACTGTTGTCAAAGTTCATATTTTCCACAACTCTCAGTGCCTACTCTGATACCAGGCAACGTAGGCTGACACGTTTTTGAGCCTAGGACACATCCAGTACTCTAGAGTGCAAGTCTGTTTCACGTCAGTGAATGTTAGAGAATTGTTCTAGAGATGTGTTTAATTGTTTGGGGAGAGGTGGAGTGGTTTAAAGTGTGGGAGTGGGAAAAAGTGTGAGCGGGCGTAAAAGTGGGAGTGGAAGTAGAAATAGAAGTGGGGCTAAGTTGTTCTGGGCTAGTGATGGAGAAATGGGTGGATCGTAGTTTTGAGCATACACCGTCATCATCCCCCAGCTCCTTCACAGTTATTGACTAGAACTTTTCCTGGTGTGTTGGTCCTCACATTGTCACTTCCTTTGTCCTAACCATTCCTGTTTGGTCCCCACGCTGTCCTTCTGGTGTAGTCCTCCCTTCCTGGTATTGCCCTCCACGTCTTCCTGGTGTTGTCATTCTCGGTGGCCTCCCACGCTGTCATTCCTGGTGTATTGTCCTCCCACTGCACTGTCCGCTGTTGGTGTATTGTCATTCTTAGTCCTCCACGTGTCTTCTGGTGATTGTCCCAGCTTCATTCTGGTATGTCTCACGCTGTCATTTGTATGTCTCAGCTGTCTTCCTGGTGTATGCTCCACGCTGTCATTCCTGGTGTATTGTCCTCCCAGCTGTATTCCTGGTGTATGTCTCCCAGCTGCCTTCCTGGTGTATTGTCCCCACGCTGTCATTCCTGGTGTATTGTCCTCCACCTGTCTTCCTGGTGTAGTCCTCCACGCTGTCCTTCCGGTGATGTCCTCCACGCTGTCTTCCTGGTGTATTGTCCTCCCACGCTGTCTTCCTGGTGTATTGTCCTCCCACGCTGTCATTCCTGGTGTATTGTCCTCCACGCTGTCCTTCCTGGTGTATTGTCCTCCCACGCTGTCCTTCCTGGTGTATTGTCCTCCACGCTGTCCTCTGGTGTATTGTCCTCCACGCTGTCTTCCTGGTGTATTGTCCTCCCACGCTGTCTTCCTGGTGTATTGTCCTCCCACGCTGTCATTCCTGGTGTTGTCCTCCACGCTGTCTCCTGGTATTGTCCTCCACGCTGTCCTTCCTGGTGTATTGTCCTCCGTGTCCTCGGTGTATTGTCCTCCCAGCTGTCCTTCTGGTGATTGTCCTCCCACGCTGTCCTTCCTGGTGTATGTCTCCGTGTCTTGGTGTATGTCCTCCACGCTGTCTCCTGGTGGCAGTGTCTTGTGGCCTCCACGCTGTCCTTCCTGGTGTATTGTCCTCCCACGCTGTCCTTCCTGGTGTATTGTCCTCCCAGCTGTCCTTCGTGGTGATGTCCTCCACGCTGTCCTTCCTGGTGTATTGTCCTCCCACGCTGTCCTTCCTGGTGTATTGTCCTCCCACGCTGTCTTCCTGGTGTATTGTCCTCCACGCTGTCCTTCCTGGTGTATTGTCCTCCCACGCTGTCCTTCCTGGTGTATTGTCCTCCCACGCTGTCCTTCCTGGTGTATTGTCCTCCCATGCTGTCCTTCGTGGTGTATTGTCCTCCCACGCTGTCCTTCCTGGTGTATTGTCCTCCCACGCTGTCCTTCCTGGTGTATTGTCCTCCCACGCTGTCATTCCTGGTGTATTGTCCTCCCACGCTGTCCTTCCTGGTGCATTGTCCTCCCACGCTGTCCTTCCTGGTGTATTGTCCTCCCACGCTGTCCTTCCTGGTGTATTGTCCTCCCATGCTGTCCTTCGTGGTGTATTGTCCTCCCACGCTGTCCTTCCTGGTGTATTGTCCTCCCATGCTGTCCTCCCTGGTGTGTTGTCCTCTCACGCTGTTCTCCCCGGTGTATAGTCCTCCCACGCTGTCCTCCCTGGTGTATAGTCCTCCCACGTTGTCCTCCCTGGTGTGTTGTCCTCTCACGCTTTCCTCCCTGGTATGTTGTTCTCCCACGCTGTCCTCCCTGGTGTTTAGTCCTGGTAGTCCTCCCTGGTGTGTTCTCCTAGTCGTCCTCCCATGCTGTCCTTCCTGGTGTATTGTCCTCCCATGCTGTCCTCCCTGGTGTGTTGTCCTCTCACGCTGTCCTCCCTGGTGTATAGTCCTCTCACACTGTCCTCCCTGGTGTATAGTCCTCCCACGCTGTCCTCCCTGGTGTATAGTCCTCCCATGCTGTCCTCCCTGGTGTGTTGTCCTCCCATGCTGTCCTCCCTGGTGTGTTGTCCTCCCATGCTGTCCTCCCTGGTGTATAGTCCTCTCACACTGTCCTCCCTGGTGTATAGTCCTCCCATGCTGTCCTCCCTGGTGTGTCCTCCCATGCTGTCCTCCCTGGTGTGTTGTCCTCCCATGCTGTCCTCCCTGGTGTATAGTCCTCTCACACTGTACTCCCTGGTGTATAGTCCTCCCATGCTGTCCTCCCTGGTGTGTTGTCCTCCCATGCTGTGCTCCCTGGTGTATAGTCCTCTCACACTGTCCTCCCTGGTGTATAGTCCTCCCATGCTGTCCTCCCTGGTGTGTTGTCCTCTCACGCTGTTCTCCCCGGTGTATAGTCCTCCCACGCTGTCCTCCCTGGTGTATAGTCCTCCCACGTTGTCCTCCCTGGTGTATAGTCCTCCCACGTTGTCCTCCCTGGTGTGTTGTCCTCTCACGCTGTCCTCCCTAGTGTGTTGTCCTCAATGGTGTATAGTCCTCCCTGGTGTATAGTCCTCCCACGCTGTCCTCCCTGTTGTATAGTCCTCCCACGCTGTCCTCCCTGGTGTATAGTCCTCCCACGTTGTCCTCCCTGGTGTGTTGTCCTCTCACGCTGTCCTCCCTAGTGTGTTGTCCTCAATGGTGTATAGTCCTCCCTGGTGTATAGTCCTCCCACGCTGTCCTCCCTGGTGTATAATCCTCCCACGCTGTCCTCCCTGGTGTTTAGTCCTGGTAGTCCTCCCTGGTGTGTTCTCCTAGTCGTCCTCCCATGCTGTCCTTCCTGGTGTATTGTCCTCCCATATTGTCCTCCCTGGTATGTTGTCCTCTCACGCTGTCCTCCCTGGTGTATAGTCCTCTCACACTGTCCTCCTTGGTGTATAGTCCTCCCACGCTGTCCTCCCTGGTGTATAGTCCTCCCACGCTGTCCTCCCTGGTGTTTAGTCCTGGTAGTCCTCCCTGGTGTGTTCTCCTAGTCGTCCTCCCATGCTGTCCTTCCTGGTGTATTGTCCTCCCATGCTGTCCTTCCTGGTGTATAGTCCTCCCACGCTGTCCTCCCTGGTGTGTTGTCCTCTCACGCTGTCCTCCCTGGTGTGTTGTCCTCTCACGCTGTATTCCCACGCTGTCCTCCCTGGTGTGTTGTCCTCTCACGCTGTCCTCCCTATTGTTTAGTCCTGGTAGTCTCCCCATGTTGTCCAGGCTGTCCTCCCTGGTGTTTTGTCCTGGTAGTGCTCCCACGCTGCTCTCCCTGGTGTGTTATCCTGGTGTTCTTCCCTTGCTGCCCTCCCTGGTGTGTTGTTCTGGTAGTCCTTCCACGTTGTCCAGGCTGTCCTACCTGGCGTGTTGTCCTGATAGTAATCCCACGTTATCATGAGGGGGTCCTCCCACACTGTCCTCACTCATGTGTTATCCTGGAGGTCCTCCCATGCTGTCCCTTAGTGTTTCCTTATAATCTGATATCCATTTAGGAAGATCGCGTGTTATCTCCTTGAGCTTTGTCTCAGCGAGTGGTATAATGACTGGGATGCCTTCACTATATGTTTCCATTCATCAGTTATTTGTTATTCCATCTGCATTAGTGTACCTTACTTTCAGCTTCCTTTCCATTACTATGTCCTACTTCTGACGCTCTTGAATTCCTGGTCCTTGCGTATGATTTAGTGTACGTTGGAGTCACTGTGGGAGGGTTTATACTGGAAGAGGTCAAGATCTCGGATGTAGATGGGGTGAATGAAGAGGGTGGGGTGTTGGGGGACATGGTGTCTGTGGGTTGGGGTGAGGGTCAGTGAGGATGGTACTTGCAGTGGAGGGTGAGGACTGGGTGTGAGAAGGATTTATGTTGGGTCATGGATTTTGAGTGGGAGAGGGGGGGGGGTAATGCTTGAGGGGAGAGGGAAGCTGTGTAGGGATGAGTTTGGTATTCCTTTGGAGGCTGAGTTTCCACACTTGTCGATGTATGCTCTGTCTTTCTGCCTCTGGTGTCTTTGTATTCTCTTTACTAGTTGTCTCTGCTCTGTCCAGGTCGAGGTGCAACCAGTGGCATTTTCTGTCTGCCTTAAGTGTGGTTTCCGTTACTTGTCTTGTCTCGTGCCATTTCTTTTGTGAGGGATCAGATTGTGTGTGTGTGTATACTCATCGAATTTTGCTCACTAATTTGTGTTGCAGGGGTCGAGACTCAGCTCCTGGCCTGCTGCTTACGATATTTAGATTTTTATAATTGATTTCTGGCCTTTTGGGCTTTTATCATAACTCATCTTGAAGCTATGTATTGAGTTTGCCTCTGTGTTCAGCGAACCACTAATCAGTCTAAAGATACACAATCCAAACAATTTTTTCATGAATGAGCCCCAAAACCCTGCCAATGTATGCCAAATTTCTGACATAACCCTAACTCCTCTAGACTTTGAGAAAGCCATCGACGACATGCCCATGCACTCAGCCCCAGGCCCAGACTCGTGGAACTCTGTGTTCATTAAGAACTGCAAGAAACCACTCTCACAGGCCCTAAGTATGCTATGGAGAAGGAGCCTAGGCACAGGCGAGAGTCCACAGTCACTGAAAACAACGGATATAGCTCCACTCCATAAAGGTGGCAGCAAAGCAGTAGCTAAGAACTATAGACCAATAGCTTTAACGTCCCATATCATAAAAATCTTTGAAAGAGTTCTAAGAAGCAGGATAGCAAACCACCTGGACTCCCTAAAATTGCACAACCCAGGACAACATGGTTTCAGAGTAGGTCGCTCCTGCCTCTCGCAACTGCTAGACCACTATAATATGGTCTTAGATGCTCTGGAAAACAGAATGCAGATGTAGTATACACAGATTTTGCAAAAGCCTTTGACAAGTGCGATCATGGTGTAATAGCACACAAAATGCGTGCTAAAGGGATAACTGGCAAAGTAGGCAGATGGATCTTCAACTTCCTAACCAATCGAACACAAAGCGTAGTGGTAAACAGAGTTAAATCGGATGCTGCCATAGTGAAGAGCTCTGTCCCACAAGGCACAGTACTCGCACCTATCCTGTTCCTCATTCTCATATCAGACATAGACAGAGATGTAAACCATAGCACTGTATCATCCTTTGCAGATGATACTAGGATCTGCATGAGAGTGTCATCCATTGAGGACACGGCAAATCTCCAAGAAGATATAAACCAAGTTTTTCAATGGGCAACAGAGAACAATATGATGTTCAATGAAGACAAATTCCAACTACTCCGTTATGGAAAACTGGAGGAGATAATAGCTAGGACTGACTATATTACAAACTCCAATCACACAATAGAGCGGAAAAGCAATGTGAAGGACCTGGGTGTGGTAATGTCCGAAGACCTCACCTTCAAGGACCACAACAATGCCACTATTACATCTGCGAGGAAACTGATAGGATGGATAATGAGAACATTCAAGACAAGAGATGCTAAGCCAATGATGATCCTTTTTAAATCACTTGTTCTCTCTAGGCTGGAATACTGCTGTACATTAACATCCCCATTCAAGGCAGGTGAAATTACAGATCTAGAGAATATACAGAGAACTTTTACTGCACGTATAAGTTCCATCAAACACCTTAACTACTGGGAACGCCTGGAAGCACTAGACTTATATTCACTGGAGCGCAGGCGAGAGAGATATATCATAATCTACACCTGGAAGATTCTGGAGGGACTGGTCCCTAATTTGCACACAGAAATCACTCCATACGAAAGCAAAAGACTTGGCAGACGGTGCAACGTACCCCCAGTGAAAATTAGGGGCGTAACTGTTACACTAAGAGAAAACACAATAATTGTCCGGGGCCCAAGACTGTTCAACAGTCTCCCTCCAGCCATAAGGGGCATTACCAGTAGACCTCTGGTTGCCTTCAAGAGGGAGCTGGACAGATACCTAAAGTCAGTGCCAGATCAGCCGGGCTGTGGTTCGTACGTTGGACTACGTGCAGCCAGCAGTAACAGCCTCGTTGATCAGGCCCTGATCCACCGGGAGGCCTGGTCATAGACCGGGCCGCGGGGACGTCGATCCCCGGAATACCCTCCAGGTAGAGTGCCTCATTTAAGTCATTCTACTTTTCAACCACACTGAGACTAAAGAAAGACTTCCTTAAATCCTTATGGTTCATCTATGTCTTCAGCTTCCATTCATGTCCTCTTGATCCTGGTCCTCATAATTCGAATAGCCTGTCCTTGTCTGATCTATCAAACAGTTACATTCATCTCGTAAACAATCATATCAATTTCTGTCTGCACCAGACGAGCCTGGCCCATGGCCGGGCTCAGAGAGTATAGAAACTCTCGAAACTCTTCAAAGGTATATCAAAGGTAATTTTATTGTATTGTAAACACAGCCATATCCTGCTGTTGTAAACAGCAGTATCCATTTCCTGTTATTGTACACACCCATATACATTCCCTCTTATTGTAAACACCATCATCTATTGCTGTTGCAAACAGCCACGTCTATCTCCAGCTGTTGTAAACACCAACATCCTTCTGGTGTTGTTGTAAACATCAGCATGGTGCAGTAGACAGTAGTCTGGTATGTGTTTCATGCTGGCAGTGAGTCAATATTCTCTCCTCTGCCCGTCTAAACTCCCGACGTCATCATATTAAATCGTGGCACCATTAACAGATCCTTTTAAACACTTGAGATGCAACTGCTGACGATGCTCAAGATGGCCGCCTTGTGGCCTCTTCTAAGAGCTCTAATGTAATGTTTCTTTTAAGAGCTGTAACATCCTGTAATGCTGTTCTAAGAGCTGTAACCTCTTGTAATGTAGTTCCTAGAAGCTGGAATCTCTTTGTAGTGTTGCTTATAAGCTGTATTGTAGTGTTGCTTATAAGCTGTATTGTAGTGTTGCTTATAAGCTTTATTGTAGTGTTGCTTCTAAGCTGTATTGTAATGTTGCTTATAAGCTGTATTGTAGTGTTGCTTATAAGCTGTATTGTAGTGTTGCTTATAAGCTGTATTGTAGTGTTGCTTATAAGCTGTATTGTAGTGTTGCTTATAAGCTGTATTGTAGTGTTGCTTATAAGCTGTATTGTAGTGTTGCTTATAAGCTGTATTGTAGTGTTGCTTATAAGCTGTATTGTAGTGTTGCTTATAAGCTTTATTGTAGTGTTGCTTCTAAGCTGTATTGTAATGTTGCTTATAAGCTGTATTGTAGTGTTGCTTATAAGCTGTATTGTAATGTTGCTTATAAGCTGTATTGTAGTGTTGCTTATAAGCTGTATTGTAGTGTTGCTTATAAGCTGTATTGTAGTGTTGCTTATAAGCTGTATTGTAGTGTTGCTTATAAGCTGTATTGTAGTGTTGCTTATAAGCTTTATTGTAGTGTTGCTTCTAAGCTGTATTGTAATGTTGCTTATAAGCTGTATTGTAGTGTTGCTTATAAGCTGTATTGTAGTGTTGATTATAAGCTGTATTGTAGTGTTGCTTATAAGCTGTATTGTAGTGTTGCTTCTAAGCTGTATTGTAATGTTGCTTATAAGCTGTATTGTAGTGTTGCTTATAAGCTGTATTGTAGTGTTGCTTCTAAGCTGTATTGTAATGTTGCTTCTAAGCTGTATTGTAGTGTTGCTTATAAGCTGTATTGTAGTGTTGCTTCTAAGCTGTATTGTAGTGTTGCTTCTAAGCTGTATTGTAGTGTTGCTTATAAGCTGTATTGTAATGTTGCTTATAAGCTGTATTGTAGTGTTGCTTATCAGCTGTATTGTAGTGTTGGTTCTAAGCTGTATTGTAATGTTGCTTATAAGCTGTATTGTAATGTTGCTTATAAGCTGTATTGTAGTGTTGCTTATAAGCTGTATTGTAGTGTTGCTTCTAAGCTGTATTGTAGTGTTGCTTCTAAGCTGTATTGTAGTGTTGCTTATAAGCTGTATTGTAATGTTGCTTCTAAGCTGTATTGTAATGTTGCTTATAAGCTGTATTGTAGTGTTGCTTATAAGCTGTATTGTAGTGTTGCTTATAAGCTGTATTGTAGTGTTGCTTCTAAGCTGTATTGTAGTGTTGCTTATAAGCTTTATTGTAGTGTTGCTTCTAAGCTGTATTGTAGTGTTGCTTATAAGCTGTATTGTAATGTTGCTTCTAAGTTTGTATTAATCCTCTTAAGAGCTGTAACCTCTTGTATCGTTCCTTTTAAGAGCTGTAACCTCTTGGAATGTTGCTTTTAAGAATTATAACCTCTTGTGATGTTGCTCTTTAACCTTTTCAAAAGGCGCTAAACCCTTAAGGGTCATAAAGCGCTGCTGTCTCCTACATAGATCTGCGTTACTGACGTCATTGTCGCTTATGTAGATCTACGTTTTAAGCACAGCGCCCTCATACATGCTTCCACCGGTAAATTTTGGCCTAAACATTTAATTAATACCTTTTACCTCTTGTAGGGAACTGGAGTGGTTTGTAAATATAAACAAAGTGCAGTGTATAACTTTATTAACCTTTGTGTTTTGCCCACTCAAGACTTTATCAAGTCAGTTTTGCATAATCAACCAGGCTGTGTCTACTAGCGGCTCGCAGACCTTCATGGCCGTCACAGTCATGTAGGTAATTTCTGTATTTAAATTGTTATGAACAAGTACTGTACACTGTACATTAGCCAGACACATTTTCTCCCGGCTTAAACAGTCCTATTAGTGTACACCAGACTAATTAGTTAATTATATCTAATATAGCAGTTAGTATGTTTACCGACTGATGGTAGATAGAATAAACGCTAATCTATAAGCTTGCGAGAGCACCAACAGCCTTTTTGTACACACAGCTCTTAAAGGATATTTTTTTTTCTGTAGTCTTCGTCAATCACTGAAAATGTTTTTTGTTGGTAGTGCGATGGCAGGTTTATAGCGAGGGTGGAAGTTTGTGATACTTTGAGGTTGTTTGTGGAGGTGGAGGGAGAGTTTGATGAGGGGAAAGGGGAGGGGAGGGAAGCAGATGGAAATAGGGAAATATAGGTTGATTGGGACGGGGGGGGATGTTGGTGGGGGCCCAGATATAGTATAGGCCTGGCCCGGCCTAGTAGGAATCAATAGTAAGCACGTCGCCTACCAGGATAACCATAACCCTTGGGAATGTGATGAGGAAGGAAATGGGGAGGGAAAGAGAAGTGGGGAGAGGAAAAGAAATAGCCGGGTAGGGAGTCTTGGGGAAGGAGAGGGAGCACTTTTCAAGAGAGAGGGATATGGACAAAACCAAAATCTTTAAAGTGCCAATGTCTGCACTAATAATGTGCCACTCTTCCAAATCAATAACATTGACACAGTTTTGTGAACAATTCAAATACTCAAGAATTGGAACAACAGTAATATTTTAAGTATCCTACACTAGACTGAAGAGTGACTTAACCCCTTCGAGCATTTGTAGGAAGGAACACTGGCATCAACGTCAAATATGTATGGTTGTCCTTCAGGATATTCATCAGATTTCTCATTGATTTCCATGTCCTACTCTTGATTAACTTTCTAAGCATTGTGCTTAATAAACATGAATTAATAGAGAACACGGCCATGAAGATAAATCTTAGTGCCCCAATATACACTTGAATCATAAACATGAGGGAAGAAACAATAGTACAGTTAAACAATTTCCAGTGCTAATATGAAAGATCCGACATCACGTGCACATCTCAGAGATGTGTTGTTTCAAGCCTACAACATGCCAGATAATGTCAATAATATACCAGCTCATAGTCGGTATACCAACTGGTTGAAGACAAATGTGAGTAATCCAATCAAACTGAACATCCCTATTAAATGCATCCCTCCCTACTTCCTGGCCACTGTACGGATATAACGCACGCCTTTCACTAAGAAAAATGAGAATGCACTCCTTCAAACAAGAGTGCAAGAAACTATTGCTTCGTATGTTGACACTGCTGCCCAGTGAACACCATGGTTACACTGATAACTCAGTTCAACAGACTACAGTACAGCACCATGCAAAATACACAAAGGTAACAAGTGTATAAAGACTATTAGCTTTAGTGTCTTATTTGTCTCGATGCCTTCCCACATAGGAATCAGCTATCATGATGATGCTGATAAAGGAATCAGCTATCATGATGTTGATAAAGAAGCTAAGATTTGCTTCTGACAGGCCAGGGGTGGAGCTAGAACTGGTCATCTCTCCCTCCATTGTTAAAACCATACTGTTGAAGGATATCAGCTCTGGTAGACGAGAAAACACAGATACCCATACACCTGACTGCAAGAATCAGGTTGGGATATCGTCACTTATGGCAGATAAATGTAACTACCACAAGTGAACCTCCTAGCTAAGCCTATTCCATTATATATAGTTGAGTATCCAGTTATCAGTGACTTTAGACCTGGTAGAATTAGGGTACTTGGAACTGTGTAAACATTTATCCACTCTGGGGTACTTGAGGATATCCTCATTATGCACCTTTAATTTGCCACCACTGATTAGCAGCCTAGTGATGTCCAAGTTATATGAGAATTCATACTATACAAATTGTAGTAGTGAGGGGGAAGGGGGTAATTTAGCATTGATGGTAACTTCACACACGAGAGACCAAGCACCCAATACTTCGATAACACACCTACACACTGCTGTGACGGTCACCTTCACACTGCTGTGACGGTCATCTTCACACTGCTGTGACGGTCACCTTCACACTGCTGCCACAGTGGTAATAGTAATGAAGTCAGGATAAGGTGGATGGAGGCAGTTACAGAAACCTGCTGCTGCCCAGTGTTGAGAACACACACACACACACACACACACACACACACACACACACACACGGAGAGAGAGAGAGTGAACCACTAGCTAAAATATACAAATCAATGGACACGGGACAGTTGCAAATAGAACTGATAGCAACCTGTTTTCCCATCATATGATGTTAGTAGATTCCTCATATATGGTTGACAGCAACTTTCTCAGTTAGGCTAGGTTAAGTTGTCCTTTGTCCATAAATAATATCCAATTATAACATATTACAATGACAAAAAAAAATAAAAGTGGATAAAAAGTTCTGCGGTGTGAAGAGAAAACGGGTAACTGCTGAGAGCTCTACGTTAGTCAGAATTCTCCTGTTTAATTAAGGCGACTCCATCAGTCTCCCATTTGTCTTCACAACAGTGAAATGATGTTTGTGATTAAGAGGACGGGCTACTGAAAGACAGTGAATGTAGTGCCTGTATTTAAGAAAGGAGACAAGACAGGAAGCTTTGAAGTACAGACTGGTAGGACTGACTTGACAATTTAGAGGGAGAGTGTCAGAGCACTTGGAGAGAAGTAGTCTTATAAACCATAACTAGCACGGGTTGAGAGACGACAAATCTTATTTTACCAAGCTGTCGGAGTTCTATGACAAAGTAACTGAAGTGAGAGGCAGGGCCGGATTTAGGGGAGGGGCACTGGGCCCCCCATCAGAAGGGGCCCCCACCAAATTATGAAAAATATTATGACAAACATTATACTGAGAATTGAATAGATCGCAAAAAGAGAAAATGTATGCAAGAGTTTGAATTGTGGTGGGATTGTCATGTTGAGTCATCTGATCGTTGGTTAGTTACCATTTTGTCCTAGGCACATGTTGCATATGCGTGCGTGTATGTGTGTGTGTGTGTGTGTGTGTGTGTGTGTGTGTGTGTGGTGTTACATCATGGGTGTGAGAGCGTCGTCAGCTGCATGACGCGAGGATGACTCACAGCACATCATCATCCTGGGTGTGCAGGACGCTGTAGTATGAATGACTGTTTGATGGTGGTCAGTATGTGAACAACAGTGTGGTAGTGAGAACCGGCTATGAACGAGCATGAAGCAAGGGCGGCTTGTGAGCCTGACGGTCATGAACATAGAATCTGACGTCCTGCGCTCTGTGCATTTTGATGGAGTCATCAGAAACTTTTCCCAAAGAAAAGCACGGACTGTACCTGGCTTATAATATTTGATCTGACTGAAGATAACTCCTCATAAGTCTGTACATTACTTTTGAGTTACACTTGCTAATGAACCGAAGGTTGCTAAAATAAACTATAAATACAATTTATTGTTTCATTTCTTCATCTTAAGAGGATGGTGCGTATATTGAGAGTGACGAAAGTTTTCCAAGAAGAAACTTAAAAGTCTTCTAACCATTAGAGTTAGACCTTTTTAATGCAAGGGGCCCCCCACCAAGCTGGGCCCCGGGCCCCCCACCACCTAAATCCGGGACTGGAGAGAGGAGAGAAAGATGGGTGGATTGTATTTTCTTAGACTACAAGAAGGCATTTCGTACTGTACCCAACAAGAGGCTGGGGTAAAAAAAAACTTGAGGGGTAGGCAAGAATAACAGGAAACATATTAATAAGGATAAACGAATACCTCAGGGAAAGAAAGGAAAAATTGATTGTCCAGGAAGATGTTAGAATGGGGAAGAGTGAGTGACACGCGGGGTTTGCAAGGATTAGAACCATTACTGTTTCTGGTTTAGGTGAATGACATACCAGATTGGACTGAGTCAGATGTATCCATATTTGTTGAAGATGAGAAACTAATGAGGGGAATAAAAGAAGGGTACAGATGGATCCAGACCAACTTCAAGATTAGTCAGATAAGTGGTTGCTGAAATTCGACTCCAGCAAATGTATGGTTATGAAGAAGGGGAAGAGGCCAGAAGGCCAGAATATACTGTAAATTCGAGGGACAGAGACTGCAGACTCAGAGATAGACCGAATGGTGAGCAAAGTGCTGGAATAATGTCGGAGGCTCACATCAAATGAATGTTCTCTGCGTTCTACAACTAATGCTCGTCTGGCCGTCAGGAATTTCAAATCACTAACTACCATTTAAGATTAGCTATGTTGTATACCTGAAGAATAGACAGAGAACTTTCACTGCGCACATTTATTCGTGCAATAAAATTATTGAGAAAACCTAAAATCCACTAGATTGTGTTTCTGGACTGAGGAGGGAGAAAGTTATAAGATAATTTAACCTGAACAATACTAGAGGGATCGGTGTCAAGCGTATATATTAACATTACTCTTTACAAGAGCAGCAGGCACGGTGCAAGATTGTCATGATGCAAAAGAAGGATGCAATAACTAGTAAAAAACTCATCAAGCATAAAGGATCTAAGGCTTTGCAACAACCTGTATTCCAATATAAGGGGAATTATCAACAAACACGTCTTCAAGAGGAAACTTGAAAAGTTCCTATGAACTATTCCTTATCTGCTGAGTTGTGGTGACTGCCTCAGAGTTCCAGTTGCAAGCATGTCAATAGCTTGATCGATCAAGCAGTCAGCAGGTATCCTGGTCAGAGCCAGGGCAGTGATCCCCTGAATCATGACTAGGAAAACACCCGTTAGACGGACTGACCAGTGTCCTGGTAGCACTGTTTCTGCCACTATTCGTGTCATTTATCCTAACACTATCAATTTTACATATCCTGGCCGGCCGCAGTATCCCCCCGTGTCACTGTATCTCTGAAACCTCTCCTGGCTGCAACATTTAATTTAGAACTTTCTCCCTTTCTCTACTTCATTGTTGTCATGGTCAGGTGAACAGTTTTGAACGATTTGACATATGTATGTTAGTGTTTTGTAACATTCTCCTTTGACTGGGCACAGTAACCAGGTTGTGTTCTCGGAAATATAGGCGATCTACTTGTTGACTGATTCATGTGTTCGAAAACTGCAGTGAAGAGCAGACAGACATTTGCTCCGTCAAGGAACTTCAAACACACAGGATCAAAACAAACAATTTTCTATGCAATGAAAAGATTCGGAGAGCGGCTTTTCAATTTATTCTTACGTTTAAAATGTCAAAATTGATCACAAAATAATAACTCCTTACGTGCATCCAGTGTTGCTTAGGTATATTAGCTAAAACGTCTTTATATGTTTACATTGTTAATTGTTAAGAATTGCCAGCTATATACATTTTATTAATAAGTATGGTTTAGATTGCTGCTGTTCTGTTAATGTGGGATTTGTCAGATGCAGGTGACATGCTGTCTACAAAAATAAAGACACATTGCACCACAAGCATTTTATTGAGACTTGATATAGCTTTACACAGAGCAAAACTTTATACAATAAAAGCTCGTCTTTCCTTCGCCAGTTTTGTTATTTTAATCTTATGTGGTTTGGGCAGCTTGTTCGTCCAAGGTGATGGTGGTGGTAGTGGTGGTGATGGTGGTAGTGGTGGTGATGGTGGTAGTGGTGGTGATGGTAGTGGTGGTGATGGTGGTAGTGGTGGTGATGGTGGTAGTGGTGGTGATGGTGATGGTGGTAGTAGTGATGGTGATGACCGTAGTGGTGGTGGTAGTCATGATGGTGGTTATATTGTGAGCGTCAAAAATTTGTTCCGTGGGAAGATATTCGCCACCAGTGAACAATATCTTATTTACTTGAGAGAGAAACACCGGGGAGTGAAGGATCCTTCTTTTTCTTAATCAGTAGCTCACACAAGAACTTTATGCAGTCAGACATGTTACATATGACATGACTATATATACAAAACCAAGGTGAGGTGAAGGTAGGAGTAGTCAGGTAATGGATGATGGGGTGATGATGCTGTCTGGTTAACTTACCTCTACGCACTGTTTTGGAGAAATTTTCAAGATGGGTTTAGCTATGGGTTTTGCGATCTAAATGTCCCTTGGTTTTCTGTTCGATGATATTGGAAATGAGTTTCTGAGCATAGTCTTTATACTGTCTTCTAGTCCTGTTTTCCCTCTTTATAATCATTTCAATCTTTGTCCATTTCATTAGATATGGCGTTTTCCCAATGAATGACGTAAGTGTTGTTGCTGGGTGTCTTGCAGTCTTGTTTGTGTTCAAGAACTCTTGTGTGAAGGCAGATGCAGTCTCAGACCTATTCCGGCTCTGTCTCCCCAGCTTTGAAGGGAGCCGCTTGTGGTCTTTCTAAACGAGAGGCCAAAAGCAAATGGAAAAGTGTCATCATTGGCCCCGTTTCTCTTGTTTTGCAAGTTTTCACTGTCTAAACTATAATTTTTTGGCCTTCGTGTAATCTCTAATTGTGTTCTCTAACTGATAGACTTTTTTTTACATGTTTAAATTGTGTGTAGCATATTTTCCTTAATCATTGGTGTCTACCTGTAGTATACCTCAAGTCGATTCCGGGGTCATCGCCGCCGAGGCCCGGTTTCGGACTAGGTCTCTTTGTTGATAGCCTGATCAATCAGGCTCTTGGTGCTAGCAACACAAAGTCCAATTATAACGAACACAGGTAGCGATTCAAGCTCTATAGCACCTGACCGTAAACGAAGTCAGCAATATATAGCGATTAACAGGACAAGACAGGGGCAAGGCAAACACGGGAGGAGTAGATTTCTTTACCCATGTATTCCTTCACCACTTATTTACAAGGTTAAGATTTTAAGTTAACTGTATAATGATAATACAACCAAGAGTCAGTCAAAACAAGGAGTAGTTTCAGTCACAGAAGGCGAATGTCTGCCTCACAGCCAGGCAGACGTTACCTTGGCTGGGGAAGCGTCCTCTCACCTGATTGGTGGGTTGGCCTGGACAATAAATACAGCAATGGGGCCCCGGAACTACTATACTCTGAACTGCCAATTCGCTGGTCGAGAGGACATATCAGTGGTTGTGTTGCGAACGTCGAATAAAGTGTGCTGAGGCCTGGTCACAGACCGGGCCGCAGGGGCGTTGACCCCTGGAACTCTCTCCAGGGAAACACCAAGGTAGGTAGGTATCACACCCTGGGTGATGAGGAACTGACCTGATCATACCAATTTCCTTACTTGTCTTACTTAATGGCACAAGTGATGCTGCATATGGTACATAGCTTATAACATCATCAAGGCATTATGCTGCACCTGCATTAATATTAACTAAGGAAAAATATCTTCTATCTTTAAAGTTTATTTATATCTCAGAATAATTTTTGTCCATGAACTGTCATGCTCCTTAATATTAGGAAAAATGCTGGTTTTCCCAGTCATGATAAAACTTAGACTACAAAACTTAGCACTACCTCTACCGTATTAAAATGTTGACAGATGAATCAGTGTTACCGCTAATCTTAATAAGTGTTTAGAAATAAACACAGATGTTAATGAATAAAAAAAGCACGATGGATTCGTTTAATAAACACAAGGAAAATGTATACATGTGACACACAAGGGCGATGCATACATGACACACAAGGAAGATGTATACAGGACACACAAGGGCGATGTATACATGACACACAAGGAAGATGTATACATGACACACAAGGAAGATGTTTACATGACACAAAATGTATTCATGTGACACACAAGGAAGATGTATTCATGTGATGCATGGAAGATATATTCATTCGACAAACACAAGGAAATATCTGTGACTTGAGATATACCTGTGACTGGTTTCTAGAGTGCTGGTAGTGTGACAGGGCGGCCTGGGGCCAGGTTTTCCTCTTACAGGTACTAATAAATGTAAAGCAGTTGAAGGTTATATTATGTTCAGTTCCAGGCACTGTAATATTGATACAAAAATCATCTTGTGATTTTTTTGAGCTGATGACATCTGTGGCCAGGTCTGTGGGCACTAGTGAGTAGGGACATGACCTCTACTCTTGTTAATATCATGTTGGTAATGTTACTGTACATTAGACGTGATATTAGACCATTGTGAGCCATTGATGGTAACTGAAAGTTTTGAGAGAAATTTATCAAGTATTGCAGCTAACATGTGCGGGGCACTGCCAGTGCTTGAACAATATCAATAAACCTTATCTGTTGGTACATTTTTGGATTGGTCGAGACTAAAAAAAATTATTTTCTCCCTTCTGTAAAGTGCAGGTTGTCTGTGAAGATGTTAGGTTAGTCATTTTTCTGGGTGTAAAGGTAGACTAAGGTAGAGTAAGTTTAACATTGTGACATTGTAACCTAGTGTCAAGTATTACGACGTCTCCCACGTTGTGTGTATTAGTGATGACGATGTTGGTGTCTGCAGCCAGGTTCTTGAGGGCAAGGATGTGCCAGAGAGGACAGGTCAGCAAGAGCGCCGATCACTGGTACATGAAGAATAAAAAGGCATAATACCCTGACTGGAATAAATGCACATAACAGAAAGACTTGGACCATTAACAAGTCACACGGAAGAGCGTAGGGAAGGGAGCCAGTATATATATATATATATATATATATATATATATATATATATATATATATATATATATATATATATATATGATGGGGTCCACCTCTGGTGCAAATTGTGGGACCCATAGCCTCGGAGAAGTGGATAAAAAGGCTTCAAGGAAGAATATTTGGATTTCTTCCTGAAGCCATTTGAATATTCCACTTCCCTTACTACTTCATCTTTTGTTTTTTTACCAATATGTATATACACGTACATGTATAAAACCCTTCTGAAAACCCGAGTCTTGATATCTGTGGTTGCGGTAAATAAACTAATAGATTGTTTGGTTTTGGAAATACTAATGACAATATTGCAAGGTTGAGGACCTAGCTCTCCTAGCCTGGTCACAGACCGGGCCGCGGGGGCGTTGACCCCTGGAATTCTCTCCAGGTAGACTCCAGGTAGGGGCCACTAAGGATCAGGAGTTTGCGGTATAGTGTATGTTTCTGGTGTGAGGTGTCTGTGCTAACTCTGATATTACATAATTGGTTATAATTATAATCTTAATTTTTAAAAGGGTAGTTCGGTAAGCCAGCGGAAGGCCTCGGTCAGATGACCAAAAGCTTCAGTGGCGGGTCATCATATGACTAAGACTCGCGTCTTTAAACACTTATCCTGTTTCCTGACGAATCTTACTTAACCTAACCTAACCAAACTCTGATACCAATGTATTCTGGTGTGCAAATGTTTAAAGATCGGCGCAGTGATAATCTGAACTTCCTGGCATCACACAACGTCTTCAGCAGGAAGTGAGGCAGGAATGAGAACGGGTTTAAGCAGGAGAGTGATGGAGAGGGGTTCAGTCAGTGATGGAGGAGTGATGCCGGAAGTTACAGCAGGTGGGAGTTGGAGGGGCGCCTCCTCCTACAGTATATATTCATTATGTAAAGTTACAAACACGCAGCGCCACCATTAATATTGAAAAAAAATATTTATAGTGCTGATACATATTTGCAAACATTATATGTTGAATGGAGGGGGGTGAAGTAGGAGGGAGGAGTGATGGAGGGGGTGAAGTAGGAGGGAGAAGTGATGGAGGGGTGAAGTAGGAGGTAGGAGTGATGGAGGGGTGAAGTAGGAGGGAGGAGTGATGGAGGGGGTGAAGTAGAAGGGAAGAGTGATGGAGGGGGTGAAGTAGGAGGGAGGAGTGATGGAGGGGTGAAGTAGGAGGGAGGAGTGATGGAGGGGTGAAGTAGGAGGGAGGAGTGATGGAGGGGGTGAAGTAGGAGGGAGGAGTGATGGAGGGGTGAAGTAGGAGGGAGGGTGATGGAGGGGTGAAGTAGGAGGGAGGAGTGATGGAGGGGTGAAGTAGGAGGGAGGAGTGATGGAGGGGGTGAAGTAGGAGGGAGGAGTGATGGAGGGGTGAAGTAGGAGGGAGGAGTGATGGAGGGTGAAGTAGGAGGGAAGAGTGATGGAGGGGGTGAAGTAGGAGGGAGGAGTGATGGAGGGGTGAAGTAGGAGGGAGGAGTGTTGGAGGGTGAAGTAGGAGGGAGGAGTGATGGAGGGGGTGAAGTAGGAGGGAGGAGTGATGGAGGGGTGAAGTAGGAGGGAGGAGTGATGGAGGGGTGAAGTAGGAGGGAGGAGTGATGGAGGGGTGAAGTAGGAGGGAAGAGTGATGGAGGGGTGAAGTAGGAGGGAGGAGTGATGGAGGGGTGAAGTAGGAGAGAGGAGTGATGGAGGGGTGAAGTAGGAGGGAATAGTGATGGAGGGGTGAAGTAGGAGGGAGGAGTGATGGAGGGGTGAAGTAGGAGGGAGGAGTGATGGAGGGGTGAAGTAGGAGGGAAGAGTGATGGAGGGTGAAGTAGGAGGGAGGAGTGATGGAGGGGTGAAGTAGGAGGGAAGAGTGATGGAGGGGTGAAGTAGGAGGGAGGAGTGATGGAGGGGTGAAGTAGGAGGGAGGAGTGATGGAGGGGGTGAAGTAGGAGGGAGGAGGATAGAGGGGGTGAAGTAGGAGGGAGGAGTGATGGAGGGGTGAAGTAGGAGGGAGGAGTGATAGAGGTGAAGTAGGAGAGAGGAGTGATGGAAGGGGTGAAGTAGGAGAGAGGAGTGATGGAGGAGGTGAAGCAGGAGTGATGGTGAGGTGAAGAGGAGTGAGGAGGATGGAGGGTGAAGTAGGGGGAGGAGTGATGGAGGGGTGAAGCAGGAGTGAGGAGGATGGAGGGGTGAAGCAGGAGGAGGAGTGATGGAGGGGTGAAGCAGGAGTGAGGAGTGATAGAGGGGTGAAGCAGGAGGGAGGAGTGATGGGGGTAAGCAGGAGTGAGGAGGATGGAGGGGTGAAGCAGGAGTGAGGAGTGATAGAGGGGTGAAGCAGGAGGGAGGAGTGATGGGGGTGAAGCAGGAGTGAGGAGTTGTGGAGGGGTCAAGAGTTGGAGGAGTGATGGAAGGGTCAAGCAGGAGGGAGGAGTAGTGGAGGGTCAAGCGGAGGGAGTGATGGAGGTGGTCAAGCAGGAGGGAGGAGTGATAGAGCGGAGTCAAGCAGGAGGGAGGAGTGATGGAGGGGGTCAAGCAGGAGTGAGGAGTGATGGAGGGGGTCAAACGGAAGGAAGGAGTGATGGAGGGTTCAAGCAGGAGTGAGGAGTGATGAAGGGTTCAAGCAGGAGGAGGAGTGATGGAGGGTCAAACGGAAGGAAGAAGTGATGGAGGGTTCAAGCAGGAGTGAGGAGTGATGGAGGGGTCAAACGGAAGAAAGGAGTGATGGAGGGTTCAAGCAGGAGTGAGGAGTGATGGAGGGGGGTCAAACGGAAGGAAGGAGTGATGGAGGGTTCAAGCAGGAGTGAGGAGTGATGGAGGGGGGTCAAACGGAAGGAAGGAGTGATGGAGGGTTCAAGCAGAAACAAGTGATGGAACAGTTCAAGAAGGAAGAAGAGATGGAAGGGGCTTAAGGAGTGATGGAGGGGGTTTAAGAAGGAGGGAGTAATGGAGGGGTTCAGCAACATAACCTACACAAAACAACCTACACAACACAGCCTACACAACACAACCTACACAACACAGATTACACAACACAACCTACACAACACAACCTACACAACACAGCCTACACAACACAGCCTACACAACACAACCTACACAACACAACCTACACAACACAACCTACACAACACAACCTACACAACACAACCTACACAACACAACCTACACAACACAGCCTACACAACACAACCTACACAACACAACCTACACAACACAACCTACAAAACACAACCTACAAAACACAACCTACACAACACAACCTACACAACACAACCTACACAACACAACCTACACAACACAACCTACACAACACAACCTACACAACACAGCCTACACAACACAGCCTACACAACACAACCTACACAACAAAACCTACACAACACAACCTACACAACACAGCCTACACAACACAGCCTACACAACACAACCTACACAACAAAACCTACACAACACAACCTACACAACACAACCTACACAACACAGCCTACACAACACAACCTACACAACACAACCTACACAACACAACCTACAAAACACAACCTACAAAACACAACCTACACAACACAACCTACACAACACAACCTACACAACACAACCTACACAACACAACCTACACAACACAACCTACACAACACAGCCTACACAACACAGCCTACACAACACAACCTACACAACAAAACCTACACAACACAGCCTACACAACACAGCCTACACAACACAACCTACACAACAAAACCTACACAACACAACCTACACAACACAACCTACACAACACAACCTACAAAACACAACCTACACAACACAACCTACACAATACAACCTACACAATACAACCTACACAACACAACCTACACAACACAACCTACACAACACAACCTACACAACACAGCCTACACAACACAGCCTACACAACACAGCCTACACAACACAACCTACACAACACAACCTACACAACACAACCTACACAACACAACCTTCCCTGGCGGACACCCACCTAGAATTAAACTGGAATTAAACGGGAGCAAGTTAGAATCTCTAGGCCATTTAGCGTCTATGGTCTGTGTCGGCTCAACTGTATCCAAGCTCACTGATTTGAGAGATGGAAGAGTGGATGGAGGGATGATGGAGTGAGGGGTGTAGGGATGTAGCAGCAATGGAATGAGGGGTGTAGGGATGTAACAGCAATGGAATGAGGGGTGTAGGGATGTAGCAACAATGGAATGAGGGGTGTAGGGATGTAGCAACAATGGAGTGAGGGTGTAGGGAGTAGCAGCAATGGAGTGAGGGTGTAGGGATGTAGCACAATGGAAGAGGGTGAGGGATGTAGCAGCAATGGAATGAGGGGTAGGATGTTGCAGCAATGGAATGAGGGGTGTAGGGATGTAGCAGCAATGGAATGAGGGGTGTAGGGATGTGCAGCAATGGAAGAGGGGTGTAGGATGCTAGCGCAATGGAGTGAGGGTGTAGGGATGTGCAGCAATGGAATGAGGGTGAGGGATGTAGGAGTAATGGAGGAGGTAGGGATGTAGCAGCAATGGAATGAGGGTGAGGGAGTAGCAGCAATGAAATGAGGGGTGTAGGGATGAGGAGTAATGGAGTGAGGGTGTAGTGATGCACAATGGAATGAGGGTGAGGGATGTAGCAGCAATGGAAGAGGGTGAGGGATGTAGCAGAATGGAACGAGGGTGAGGGAGTAGCAGCAATGGAGTGAGGGTGAGGGATGTAGCAGCAATGGAATGAGGGTGTAGGATGTAACAGCAATGGAATGAGGGGTACGGGGATGTAGCAGCAATGTAATGAGGGGTGTAGGGATGTAGCAGCAATGGAAGAGGGGTGTAGGGATGTAGGAGTAATGGAGTGAGGGTGTAGGGAGTGCAGCAATGGAATGAGGGTGTAGGATGTAGCAGCAATGGAATGAGGGGTGTAGGGATGTAGCAGCAATGGAGTGAGGGGTGTAGGGATGTAGCAGCAATGGAATGAGGGGTGTAGGGATGTAGCAGCAATGGAATGAGGGGTACAGGGATGTAGCAGCAATGGAATGAGGGGTGTAGGGATGTAGCAGCAATGGAGTGAGGGGTGTAGGGATGTAGCAGCAATGGAGTGAGGGGTGTAGGGATGTAGCAGTAATGGAATGAGGGGTGTAGGGATGTAGAAGCAATGGAATGAGGGGTGTAGGGATGTAGTAGTAATGGAGTGAGGGGTGTAGGGATGTAGCACCAATGGAATGAGGGTGTAGGGATGTAGCAGCAATGGAGTGAGGGGTGTAGGGATGTAGCAGCAATGGAATGAGGGGTGTAGGGATGTAGCACCAATGGAATGAAGGGTGTAGGGATGTAGCAGCAATGGAGTGAGGGGTGTAGGGATGTAGCAGCAATGGAGTGAGGGGTGTAGGGATGTAGCAGCAATGAACTGAGGGGTGTAGGGATGTAGCAGCAATGGAATGAGGGGTGTAGGGATGTAGCAGCAATGGAGTGAGGGGTGTAGGGATGTAGCAGCAATGGAATGAGGGGTGTAGGGATGTAGCAGCAATGGAGTGAGGGGTGTAGGGATGTAGCAGCAATGGAATGAGGGGTGTAGGGATGTAGCAGCAATGGAATGAGGGGTGTAGGGATGTAGCAGCAATTTAATGAGGGGTGTAGGGATGTAGCAGCAATGGAGTGAGGGGTGTAGGGATGTAGCAGCAATTGAATGAGGGGTGTAGGGATGTAGCAGCAATGGAGTGAGGGGTGTAGGGATGTAGCAGCAATGGAGTGAGGGGTGTAGGCGATGTAGCAGCAATGGAGTGAGGGTGTAGGGATGTAGCAGCAATGGAATGAGGGGTGTAGGATGTAGCAGCAATGGAATGAGAGGTGTAGGGATGTAGCAGCAATGGAATGAGGGGTGTAGAGATGTAGCAGCAATGGAATGAGGGGTGTAGGGATGTAGCAGCAATGGAGTGAGGGGTGTAGGGATGTAGCAGCAATGGAATGAGGGTGTAGGGATGTAGGGACGATGAATGAGGGTGTAGGGATGTAGCAGCAATGGAATGAGGGGTGTAGGGATGTAGCAGCAATGGAATGAGGGGTGTAGGGATGTAGGGACGATGAATGAGGGGTGTAGGGATGTAGCAGCAATGGAATGAGGGGTGTAGGGATGTAGCAGCAATGGAGTGAGGGTGTAGGGATGTAGCAGCAATGGAGTGAGGGTGTATGGATGTAGCAGCAATGGAATGGGGGGTGTAGGGATGTAGCAGCAATGGAATGAGGGTGTAGGGATGTAGGACGATGAATGAGGGTGTAGGGATGTAGCAGCAATGGAATGAGGGGTGTAGGGATGTAGCAGCAATGGAATGAGGGGTGTAGGGATGTAGCAGCAATGAAGTGAGGGGTGTAAGGATGTAGCAGCAATGGAATGAGGGGTGTAGGGATGTAGAAACGATGAATGAGGGGTGTAGGGATGTAGCAGCAATGGAGTGAGGGGTGTAGGGATGTAGCAGCAATGGAATGAGGGGTGTAGGGATGTAGCAGCAATGGAATGAGGGGTGTAGGGATGTAGCAGCAATGGAATGAGGGGTGTAGGGATGTAGCAGCAATGGAATGAGGGTGTAGGGATGTAGCAGCAATGGAGTGAGGGGTGTAGGGATGTAGCAGCAATGGAATGAGGGGTGTAGGGACGATGAATGAGGGGTGTAGGAATGTAGCAGCAATGGAATGAGGGGTGTAGGGATGTAGCAGCAATGGAGTGAGGGGTGTAGGGATGTAGCAGCAATGGAATGAGGGGTGGAGGGATGTAGCAGGAATGGAATGAGGGGTGTAGGGATGTAGCAGCAATGGAGTGAGGGGTGTAGGGATGTAGCAGCAATGGAATGAGGGGTGTAGGGATGTAGCAGCAATGGAATGAGGAGTGTAGGGATGTAGCAGCAATGGAATGAGGGGTGTAGGGATGTAGCAGCAATGGAATGAAGGGTGTAGGGATGTAGCAGCAATGGAATGAGGGGTGTAGTGATGTAGCAGCAATGGAATGAGGGGTGTAGGGATGTAGCAGCAATGGAATGAGGGGTGTAGGGATGTAGCAGCAATGGAATGAGGGGTGTAGGGATGTAGCAGCAATGGGATGAGGGGGTGTATTGATGTAGCAGCAATGGAATGAGGGGTGTAGGGATGTAGCAGCAATGGAATGAGGGGGTGTCGGGATGTAGCAGCAATGGAATGAGGGGTGTAGGGATGTAGGAACGATGAATGAGGGGTGTAGGGATGTAGCAGCAATGGAATGAGGGGTGTAGGGATGTAGCAGCAATGGAATGAGGGGTGTAGGGATGTAGGAACTATGAATGAGGGAACTATGAAGTGAGTGATGAAGGGAACGTTGAAGTGAGAGAGGGGGGAACGAGGAATGTAAAAAGGATAAATTGAGGAGCAATGAAGGTAATGATGGAGTGAGTGATACCTTTATCATACCTGAAACCGGTATTGAGGGTTTTCTACCCTCGTATATCCCGACCTGGGGCCAGGCTTTTCTGTCGATTACCTGTTCAATAAGACAGTTGGTTGTAGCAGCCAGCATATCCATAACGGTCTGGTTGGTCTGGCACTTAGCGAAGGTAGCGATCTTGTTTCCTCTTGAATACTTCTACATTTGTTCCAGCAATATTGATCCTATCTGCTGATAGCAGGTTGAATAGTCTTGAACCCCGGTGTTCTCTGTGTGCCTGTGTGGCGCCCCTGCTTTTTCACTTTTTTTTTTTTTTTTTTTTACTCTTCCTCCCATATCTCTAGTGTATACATTTGGGACCTGGCCTTCAACTATCTCCCATATATACATTATTAAGTATCTGTGTCTTCTGTTCTCCAGAGAATGCATTATCTGTACTTTAAGGCATTCTCATCACTGTTCATTTTCCAGCTCTGATATCTCTCCTACCTTGAATGGAGCTGTGAGCACAGAGTTTTATTCTAGACTTGAGAACACATGCGATATGAACACTAACCTAATTGCCCTTAGTTCTCTCTTTTTTTTTTTAAATTCTCATTACTCTGCCATTTTTCTGTCGTTTGCTGCATTTTCCAGATAATAGGTCATCTGATATTATTGTTCCCAAGTCTTGTACACATTAGTTTTGTCCTATGCGACTGTCCTGATTTTCATATTTAAGCAGTCAGAATTTGTCACTATTGAACATCTGTTATTTTTCATTTCCCACTTAGAGTGTTTATTGATGTATTATGCTTGATAATTTCCCCTTTTCTACCGAGGCGACTTCACTGTTTATTTTGGTATCGTCCTTAAAGGATAAAACGAAGCTGTGGCTTCTGTTTTTATTTGTCTGTTATGAGGATGAGAAACAGTAAATGTGCCTAGTCACTTTGAGGTACCTAAATGTTTTTACTTTGCTAAGATTAGATTTTGCTAAGATTACTTCTGCTCTTTGTTGTTTGTTAGAAATTTGAATTAAAGTTTTCTCACTTTTTCTGTTATACTTACCTCATTTTATTAGTTATCACTGCATGGTAACATTTGTTAAATGACTGTAAATTTACAAAGTCCGTATAGACCACATAATTATGCATCTTGGTTTATTTTCAAAGGCTCATTGATTCAGTTATGATACGTATAATAGTTATCTGAAGACAATTCTGGGATTCACTGTTCCTATGTTCCAGTCCTAGACCATGCCTCGTGGCTGATGGCATGATCATTGAAGCTGTTGGTGTTTGCTGCCCGCAGTCAGCATTATGCATCACCGCCCGGTTGATCATGAACTGACTTGAGGAGCTTATTAAATTCTCTCTTGAAGACAGCTAAGGGTCTGGTGGTAAACTTCCTTTTGAAGGGAGGGTGTTGAAAAATCTTGGTCCCTTTACATGTATTGAGTTATTTCTTAGCGTATTCATTGCATCCCAGGGTTTTCCTTGGTGGTATTTTGAAGATCTGAGATCAGTCCCTCCAGAATTTTTCAGTGTAAATTATGTATCTTTCTCGTCTGCATCCTAAGAATGACAATTTGAGGGATTTTAAGCCTCTGAATTATGAATGTCCTTGACTTAATTTATGCTAGCAGTGAAGGTTCTCTGTACGTTATCTAGATTTGCAATTTCGCCTACTTAAAACGGGCTGTTAATGCACTCAAATATTCTAATCTATAGATAATAAGTGACTTAAAGTTTATGATCATTGTTTTGGCATCCTTCCTCTGAAAGTTCTAGTTATCCAGACTATCATTTTCCTTGTGGTTGTGATAATAACATTCATGAATGTGAGATCTTTTGACCTTAAGTCCCTTACATTGATCTTTCATTCAGTTGAATGGTTTGAGTTTATTTTATACTCCATTTCATTTTTTTTCAAATTTTCTATAGTGAAGTAACTGAAATGTGTCCTCATTAAATATCACATTTTTGTTGTTGCCGTCTGGAAGACGGTGTATATCAGCCTGGAGATTTGTTATATCATCAATGGCTACCACTCCTATAAAGATTCTAGTATTATCTGATTTTTCATTTTGGCTATTATATTACTCTTTGGGTTCTGTTTGTTAGGAAGTTAAATATTCGTCTGGCCCCTTTTGTTGAAGGCTTTGACAAAATCTATGTAAACTATATCTGCAAAACCGTCATAATAGTCCAGCAATTGCAAGATGCAGGAACGACCTTTTCTAAACCCATTTTGCCCTAGGTTGTACAGTTGTTGTGAATCCAAGTGTTGAGCAGTCTTGCTTCTTAGAACTTTCAAAAATTTGAATGATGTGTGAGGTCAGTGCTATCGGTCCATAAATTTTGCAAATGCTTTACTGCCAAATTTGTGGAGTGGAGCTATAGCTGTATTAATGACCTTGTGATACCCTCCATAGAATATTTAATACAAGTGATAGTGGTTTCTTACAATTCTTGATGAATATGGAGGGCCAAGAGCCCTGGCATGGGGCAGAGTGCATGGACATGCTGTCAGTGGTTTCTTTGAAGTCGACTGGGGTTAAGGTTATGTCAAAAATTATGGAGATGTTGCCAGAGTTTTTAGTCTCATTCATGACAAATTCATTTGAAATGACGATCTTTAATGTGATTTATGGTTCACTGAACCATTTCAGTTATTTCTTTGTTGTTGTCACTGTAAGTTTGTTGTTGTTTAAGCAAGAGCACAATACTGGACGTGAGTTTGCCCTGGATTTTTCACATGAGAAAAGTGTTTTAGATCTCACTTTCATTTAATATAAAAAAAATTGGCTCAATTTGAGCTACGTAATTTATATTACTCTAACTAACATTACTTTTCATTCTCGAGATAACCTTCAGCCCTTGAAAAGTTTTGTGATTTTTTTTTATCTTTGCGTGTAGAGGGAGAGCCTGTGTCTTTCTAACTTGCACTTTTTTTTCTTCATGTTCGTGTTTGAAACATGTTTTTAGTGCCATTGAGCTTGTCTTCTTGAGACACTTAGTTGAAATTCATGTTACTTGTAATATTTTCCCAGGATATTTCAGTAAGGTTGTGCTGTATCTGGTAATGTATTGTTGAAATTGAATTTGTTGAATATACTCACCTGAGTGTCCGTGATGGACTACCAAAGTCATGTGTGCATGCAGGTGTGCACTACAATTACGTTGTGGTTTCAGATAGCTGTATTTGAAACCATTATGCTCCATACCAGTGGAGCGGAAGGGAGAGAGATATATGGTAACATATGCATGGAAAGTACTTGAGGGTCTGGTGTTAAATCTGCATGTTACCATAAACTGGAGTGAGAAATAGGGAAGAAAGTGAACAATAAACCCAGTGAAAGGTAGGGGCGCCCTAGGCACAATAAGAGAAGAATGTATCAACATCCGTTGTCATAGACTTCTTCAAATCTTACCAGAGGATATCAGATACCCTGCTGGACCAAGTGTAAAAGTCTTCAGCAGGAAATTCTACAGTTTCATTCGTGAAGTGCTGGATGACCCAGGCTGTGGTAGATACATGGGCCAGTGGGTTACCAGCAGCTGGAAAAATAAACGCCAGCAGCTACAACCTAGTTGACCAGGCAAGCACCAGACAAGCCTGGTCCAAGGCTGGGCTGCGGAGTAGGAAAACTCTAAGAATCCATTAAAGGTATATCAAAGATATGTAGGTATATATCATTATTTGTGAATATAACGCCAAGGTTACAGTGTCTTGTTGTTTCTGTTATGTGCTGGCTTAATTAAGACGAATTTATGATAATACATCTGTGTGAATGTTCATCTGAAGTGACTCCTGAGTTTTTCTCTACTTTTATGTTATTTATTACATTCTTACATTTTAGATGTCTTAAATTGAAATCACCAAACAAGAGAATGTTTGGGGCTGAGGTTTGAAAGATTTTCAAGACAAAATTAGATTTTCAATAGTTGGTATTTGATGTAGTGTGAACTCGGATCTGGTGGTTTATAAACAAGTAAAATTACTATAGATTCCGATTATCAATTTTTACTGCTAAAACTTCAACTCCGTTATTTATGATAATAAATAACTCAGTGCAAATGAACAACTCTTTAACTTACAAACAACCTTCGTCTAGTTTTCTTACTTCCGCAACCCGGCTATTGTCCAGGCTTGTCTGGTGCATGCCTGCTCAACCAGGCTGGTGTTGCTGGTGGCCCACTGACCTACATATTCATCACAGCTTGGTTGATCTGACACTTGGTGGAGGTACTCATCGAGTATTCTCTTGAAGACTTCTACACTTGCCTCAGCAGTGTTTCTGATGTCTTCTGGCGCGATGTTAAATAGTGTGGGGCCACGAACGCTGTGGCCAAACATTGTGCCCACAGCTTTCGTACTTTTCGCGGGGTTTATTTTACATTTTCTCCCATATCTCCCATTCCCCGTGTTGCTTATTTTTTCGGTCGTATCTTAGAAGTTTGTACCTGGGTATCCATATTTCGTTGTCTTTTATGTGGATGTCCCTAAAAGCTGCAAACATTGCATTTAACTTGGTGAGGAGTCCATCCATAAAGTGTACTTCGTTGTTACTTGCTTTAAGACCTTGAATATTTGCAAACATAAATGATGTTATATTATCTGAGATTATGATGCTTTTTGTTGGCAGTAATGTCTGCAGCAGTCTCGAATTAAATTTTCTGTTTTTTTTTCCTTTACAGAAAGTGAAATGACAGTTGTGACAAGCATGATTTTCTCTGTAAATCCATGTTGACTTGGCTTGTATAAGTCATTTTTTTTCCTAAAATCAATCTGATGTCTAGGCACTCTTTCAGCTGCTGCTGCTGCTGCTGGATTTTTTTTTGCCAACCCTGTGCTGCCTCCTTTTTTAAGTCCTCTGAAAACCATGAAGTGAGGGATGGAAGGAACTATGAAGTGAAGGATGGAAGGAACCATGAGGTGAAGGATGGAAGGAACCATGAAGTGAAGGATGGAAGGAACCATGAAGTGAAGGATGGAAGGAACCATGAGGTGAAGGATGGAAGGAACCATGAGGTGAAGGATGGAAGGAACCATGAGGTGAAGGATGGAAGGAACCATGTAGTGAAGGATGGAAGGAACCATGAGGTGAAGGATGGAAGGAACCATGAGGTGAAGGATGGAAGGAACCATGAGGTGAAGGATGGAAGGAACCATGAAGTGAAGGATGGAAGGAACCATGAGGTGAAGGATGGAAGGAACCATGAGGTGAAGGATGGAAGGAACCATGAGGTGAAGGATGGAAGGAACCATGAGGTGAAGGATGGAGGGAACCATGAGGTGAAGGATGGAGGGAACCATGAAGTGAGGGATGGAGTGAGCGATAAAGTGAGGAATGGAGGGAACGATTAAATGAGGGGTAAAGAGAATAGGTGAGTATATTGGGGAGGGAGGGTATAGAGATAATAAGAGAGGGCTAGGGGGAGATACAAAGGGAATAAACGAGGCATATCTGGAGTCTACATAGAGAGTTCTCCGAGGGTGAGCGCGGCCGGTCCCAGAGCAGGACTTATGTTGGATAACTCGATCAGCCAGGCTGTTGGTGCTAGCTGCACGAAGTCCTACATAAGCACCACAGCCCGGCTGAACAGGCACTGACTTGAGAAACATGTCCAGCTCTTTCTTGAAGCCAGCCAGGGGGGGAAGGGAATGTGGGAAGGAGGGAGGGAGGGATGGAATGTGAAAAGCAGAGAGGGAGGGAATGAAGCAGGGAGGAAGCACTTCGTTGTATGATTGTTTTAAATTCTTGTGGCGTGAGCAGTGAAGGGAGCGTCGGAGAGCAGCCAGAATGAAGAGTGTCGCCCACTGAGAGATGAAAGCGGAAAATTTAAAGATAACAAAAGGGAGCTACAAGAAAATGAGAGAGAGAGAGAGAAGGTGGGATGAACGGATGTATGGAGGGAGAGGCGGACGAGTTGATGAAGGGAGGTATAGTGGGAGGTTTGGTGAGGAGGACGGGTGGGAGGAGAGTATTAATGTAGGGTATTAATGGAGGTTGGGGATGGTGGGTGCCCTGGGGGAAGGTGTACCCAGGCACAGATGGTGCCACTCCCCCGCCCACCTCGCTTGCTAAATTAATGTAATGTAATCCAGCGTAATCCTGCCCAACTTATCTTCGTCAGCATAAAGTTATTTACTTTTTATGTTAGTTTCGTTATGTTAAGGCAGATTTTGGCTGAGTTATTGCAACAGTAGTTTGAACAATACAAGTTGCAAAGGATGTCATGTTAGACATAATGAAGTCAATGAGAACATGAAGTGCCCAGCTGAGAGAAGCTCCATCTTTATTACCCAGCAGTTCAGATACGCCTGCCAGCCTCCCTGATGGCACCAGTGTGGGACTACTCTCACATCCACCCTCACCCACATCTACACCTCATCAGTGCTCACCAGCAGGGTGGTGCTGCTGATCACAGGGTAAAACATATGTTCCACTTATTTAAACATAATGTCCTCTACAAATTCAATGCTTATACAAGAATTTTTAAGTACTGATACAATACTATTTGTAATATGTGCTCACAATCTACTTGCCATAAATCCTAAAGTATCGAATTCTTAAACATTATTTTATGCAAATTTCTCGATTAATGCTATTTGTTAGGGCTGATTAACTTAGACAGTCGCCAGTAAATGCAAAAACACACACTTAGACGCGTGAACAGAAAACAAGGTCCCACTGCACGAACTGTACAATACAGTCAGTCAGCTTTTATTTCCGTGTCACAGTCACACAACTAACTGTCTAAATCACAGTAATGTATTGGCTTTGATTAGGAAGATGGGCTGTCACATTACATGACATTTAACAAAACGCTTACTATGTGCTGCCTAAGCAACTCTTTATTGTGCACCCGCAACTCATCCTGACATCAGCAGTGCAACAAGATTACAGAGGTCACAATGACTCTGTGTCAGATCCTGCTAGGCACAGTTATGTACTTAGATCATTAAGATATTACAGTTATTCATATATTGCAGTCTCATCTCATAGCTAACCATCTATTCAATGCAATATGTGAATACAGTTGTATATTTTTTATCATAAATCATATCAGATAGGGAAGCATGTCTGCATAAATGATTCATTACGATCGTAACCGGATATAAACATGTAAACAGTTCTTTACCACTGTAACTTGGTCACTTACTGCTTCAGAATCTCATCTAGCCGGCGCAGTGTGTGGATACAATCTTAGGATTTCAAATATCTTCTCATTAATTAGAAAGTGATTTGACATTTCCTGTTTGGACCCGTCTCTAGATGGATGGATGTTTGGATATTCTAAAATATTATGTTGTAGGAGTATGATAGCATCTCCATACAAACTGAACTTGACGTCTTTAGTCTGCCAACAGTGCCATCACTCAAGACCACAGTTACACGAGGTTCATCCAGCCACCTTCACCTAATTTGACTTAGCCACCTGTGTGTGTGTATGTGTGTGTGTGTGTAGTTTGCTTTAATGTTTGTGCGAGGGTGATCATGTGAGCTTTTCTTGTGTTTTTCTGTATCTGATGTGTGTGTGTGTGTGTTTGTGTGTGTGTGTTTGTGTGTGTGTGTGTGAGAGAGAGAGAGAGATCCGCGTCCACTCTGGCTGCTGATGTTTAACCTCACCTTTAGTTCCTCCTCCAGTTCTTTCTCTTCCTCCTCCTCCTCCTCCTTTCACTACTATGTACCACTTTTTTTCTTGCTGCTACTACTACTACCACTGCTAATTTTTATATTACTGTTTTTCTATTTCCATTGCTACTTTTTCTACTACGACTACTACTACGACTACTACTACTTATACTCCTGTGTAGTTCTTCTTCATTCTTCTGATTTCGGTATTTCTACCTTTTCTCCTCGGTTTTTGCAGCTCCTCGACCACTTGCCGCTGTGTCGGGAGTGAGCCCAGGGGTGAGGTCAAGTTTGGGAGCGCCACACAAAAATATCTCGACAGAGGAAGTAATTTGGCGGAGACGAAGCGAGGAGGAAGAGGAGGAGAAGGTGGAGGAGAAGTAGGAGGGAAGTAGGAGATGGTGGTGGTGGTGGTGGAGGAGGAAGAGGAATTGGAGTAGTAGAAGTGAAGAATGAGGGGTAAAGTGGTGTGTGTGTGTGTGTGTGTGTGTGTGTGTGTGTGTGTGTGTGTGTGTGTGTGTGTGTGTGTGTGTGGGTAGTGCCGGATGTTACTGTGTAGGGGATGACCCATAACACGCACCCTAGAGCTCCTCTTCTCGTGAATGCTGCACTCTCCCCTCAGAGATAGATAGATAGATAGATAGATAGAGAGAGAGAGAGAGAGAGAGAGAGAGAGAGAGAGAGAGAGAGAGAGAGAGAGAGAGAGAGAGAGAGAGAGAGAGAGAGAGAGAGAGAGAGAGAGAGATTGAATTAATGTGTGTGTGTACTCACCTAATTGTGGTTACAGGGTTTGATTCATAGCTCCTGGCTCCGCCTCTTTACTGGTCGCCACTAGGTCCACTCTCTACTTGCTAAATGAGATTTATCATACCTCTTCTTAAAGCTATGTATGGTACCTGCCTCTACTACCTCACTTCCCAGACTATTCCACTTCATGAGAACTGAATGGCTGAAGAAATACTTCCTAACATCCCTGTGGCTCAATTGAGTCTTCTACTTCCAATTGTGACCCCTTGTTGCTGTGTCCATCTCTGGAACATCGTGTGTACTCACCTAATTGTGGTTGCAGGGGTCGAGACTCAGCTCCTGGCCCCGCCTCTTCGCTGTCCGCTACTGGGTCACTGCTCTCCCTGCTCCTTGAGCTTTATCATTCCTTGTCTTAAAACTATGTATTGTTACAGCCTCCACTATATCGTTCGCTAGACTATCCCACTTCCTGACTCTATTGCTGAAGAAATGCTTCCTAACATCCCTTTGACTCATCTGAGTCTTCAGCTTCCAGTTGTGCCCCCTTGTTTCTGTGTTCCCTCTCTTGATCATCTTGTCACTATCTACCTTGTCGATTCCCCGCAGTATTTTGTATGTCGTTATCATGTCTCCTCTAACCCTTCTGTCCTCCAGTGTTGTTAGTCCTATTTCCCTCAACCTTTCTTCATAGGACAGTCCCCTGAGTTGTGGAACTAGCCTTGTCGCAAACCTTTGCACTGTCTCTAGTTTCTTGACGTGCTTGACCAGGTGTGGGTTCCAGACTGGTGCTGCATACTCTAGTATGGGCCTGACGTACACGGTGTACAGTGTCTTGAACGATTCCTTGTTAAGGTAACGGAACGCTAATCTTAGGTTTGCCAGTCGCCCATATGCTACCGCAGTTATCTGGTTGATGTGTGCCTCCGGAGACGTGCTTGGCGTTATACTCACCCCAAGGTCTTTCTCCTTTGACGAGGTTTGTAGCCTTTGTCCACCTAGCCTGTACTCTGTCAGATGTCTTCTTTGCCCTTCGCCGATCTTCATGACTTTGCATTTGGTGGGATTAAATTCGAGAAGCCAGTTGCTAGACCAGATGTCAAGCTTGTCCAGGTCTGTTTGAAGTCCTGCTTGGTCCTCTTCCGATGTGATTCTCCTCATTAGTTTCACATCATCTGAGAACAGAGACACTTCTGAGTCTATCCCGTCCGTCATGTCATTTACATATACCAAGAATAGCACTGGTCCTAGGACTGACCCCTGCGGTACACCGCTCGTCACAGTCGCCCACTGTGATACCTCATCACGCACCATGACCCGTTGTTGCCTCCCTGTGAGGTATTCCCTGATCCATTCCAGTGCCCTTCCCGTTATACATGCCTGTTCTTCCAACTTCTTTACTAATCTCATATGAGGAACTGTGTCGAAGGCCTTCCTGCAGTCCAGGAAAATGCAATCAACCCACTTCTCTCTCTTGCCTTATCTCTGTTACTTTATCATAGAACTCCAGGAGGTTTGTTACACAGGATTTGCCTTCCCGGAATCCGTGCTGTCTGGCGTTGATTATCTTGTTCTGCTCCAGATGCTCCACCATTCTTTTCCTGATGATTTTCTCCAAGACTTTGCACACTATACACGTAAGTGACACCAGTCTATAGTTTAGTGCCTCTTTTCTGTCTCCTTTTTTAAAGATGGGGACTACGTTGGCCTTTTTCATACCTCAGGTAGCTGCACAGTTTCAAGGGATGTGTTGAATATTATGGTAAGTGGCACACTCAGAACCTCAGCTCCTTCCCGAAGGACCCACGGGGAGATATTATCCGGACCCATCGCCTTTGAGGTATCAAGGTCACTGAGTAACTGCTTCACCTCCTCTTCAGTTGTGTGTATGCCCTCCAGGTCTTGATACATCCCTTGTTGGTGACGCACCCCGTCCTGTCTACCCAGCTGCCTTCCTTCCTCTGTGAATACTTCCTTAAACCTCGAGTTGAGCTCCTCACATACCTCTTGATCGTTATTTGTGAGTTCCCCATCTTCTCTCCTCAGCCTAATCACCTGGTCCTTGACTGTTGTCTTCCTTCTGATGTGACTGTACATCAGTTTCGGGTCAGACTTAACTTTCGATGCTATGTCGTTTTCGTACTGTTTCTGGGCCTCCCTCCATACCTGTGCATACTCGTTTCTAGCTCTTCTACTAATCTCTTTATTTACTTGGGTTCTTTGCCTTCTGTACCTTTTCCATTCTCTGACACTCTGAGTGTGTGTGTGTACTCACCTATTTGTACTCACCTATTTGTGGTTGCAGGGGTCGAGTCATAGCTCCTGGCCCCGCCTCTTCACTGATTGCTACTAGGTCCTCTCTCTCTCTCTCCCTGCTCCACGAGCTTTATCAAACCTAGTCTTAAAACTATGTATGGTTCCTGCCTCCACTATGTCGCTTTCTAAGCTATTCCACTTCCTGACAACTCTATGACTGAAGAAATACTTCCTAACATCCCTTTGACTCATAGGAGTCTTCAACTTCCAATTGTGACCCCTTGTTTCTGTATCCCCTCTCTGGAACATCTTGTCTCTGTCCACCTTATCTATTCCTCGCAGTATTTTATATGTCGTTATCATGTCTCCCCTAACCCTCCTGTCCTCTAGTGTCGTCAGGCCGATTTCCCTTAACCTTTCTTCGTAGGACAATCCCCTTAGCTCTGGGACTATTCTTGTTGCAAACCTTTGCACTTTCTCTAATTTCTTGACGTGCTTGACCAGGTGTGGGTTCCAAACTGGTGCTGCATACTCCAGTATGGGCCTGACGTATATGGTATACAGAGTCTTGAATGATTCCTTAGTGAGGTATTGGAACGCTATTCTTAGGTTTGCCAGCCGCCCGTATGCTGCAGCAGTTATCTGATTGATGTGTGCCTCAGGAGATGTGCTCGGTATTATACTCACCCCAAGATTTTTTCTTTGAGTGAGGTTTGCAGTCTTTGGCCACCTAGACTATACTCTGTCTGCGGTCTTCTTTGCCCTTCCCCGATATTCATGACTTTACATTTGGCAGGGTTAAATTCAAGGAGCCACTTACTGGACCAGGCTTGCAGCCTGTCCAGGTCTCTTTGTAGTCCTGCCTGATCCTCGATTGATTTGATTCTTCTCATTAACTTCACATCATCTGCAAATAGTGACACTTCTGAGTCTACCCTTCCGTTATGTCATTCACATATACCAAAAACAGTACAGGTCCTAGGACTGACCCTTGTGGAACTCCACTCGTCACAGGTGCCCACTCTGACATCTCGTCACGTACCATGACTCGTTGTTGCCTCCTGTCAGATATTCTCTGATCCATTGCAGTGCTTTTCCTGTTACGTGTGCCTGATCCTCTAGCTTTGCATTAATCTCTTGTGAGGAACTGTGTCGAACGCCTTCTTGCAGTCCAAAAAATGCAGTCTATCCCCCCTCTCTCTCGTGTCTTACTTCTGTTACCTTGTCATAAAACTCCAGTAGGTTTGTGACACAGGATTTTCCTTCCCTGAAACCGTGCTGGTTGTCGTTTATAAGCTTGTGTCTTTCTAGGTGCTCCACCACTCTCCTCCTGATGATCTTCTCCATGACTTTGCATACTATACACGTCAGTGACACAGGTCTGTAGTTTAATGCCTCGTGTCTGTCTCCTTTCTTAAAATTGGGACTACATTTGCCATCTTCCACGCCTCAGGTAGTTGCCCAGTTTCAATGGATGTGTTGAAGATTTGTGTTAGTGGCACACACAACATCTCTGCTCCTCTCAAGGACCCACGGAGAAATGTTGTCCGGTCCCACCGCTTTTGAGGTATCGAGTTCACATAGCAGCTTCTTCACCTCCTCCTTGGTTGTGTGTATTTCATCCAGCACTTGTTGGTATACCTCCCTATTCTGAATTCCTGGAGTCCTTCCTGTCTCCTGTGTAAATACTTCTTAAATCTCATGTTGAGCTCCTCACATACCTCTTGGTCATTTATTGTGAACTCCCACCTTCCTTTCTCAGCCTGATTACCTGGTCCTTGACTGTTGTTTTCCTCCTGATGTGGCTATACAACAGCTTCGGGTCAGACTTGACTTTTGATGCTATATCATTTTCATATTGTCGCTGAGCCTCCTTCTTACCTGTGCATATTCGTTTCTGGCTCTTCGGCTAATCTCTTTATTTTCCTGGGTCCTTTGTCTTCTGTACTTTTTCCATTCTCTATTACACTTACTTTTTGCCTCCCTACACCTCTGGCTGAACCAAGGACTCGTTCTGGTCTTCCCATTACTTCTGTTTCCTTGGGACAAACCTCTCCTCTGCCTCTTTGCATTTGGTTGTCACATATTCCATCATTTCTTTTACTGGTTTTCCTGCCAATTCTCTCTCCCACTGAACGTCTTGTAGGAAGTTCCTCATGCCTGTGTAGTCCCCCTTTGTAGTTTCGTTTCTCCCTTCCTATTCCTGCTCCCTCTCCACTTGTAGCTCAACTATATAATCAAAACACAGAACCAAATGATCACTAGCTCCAAGGGGCCTTTCATATGTGATATCCTCGATGTCCGAACTACTCAAGGTGAATACTAGGTCCAGTCTTGCTGGATCATCCCCACCTCTCTCTCTGGTAGTGTCTCTAACATGTTGATGCATGAGGTTTTCCAGTACCACATCCATCATCTTGGCTCTCCATGATTCAGGACCCCATGGGGCTCTAGGTTTTCCCAATCAATCTCTTTGTGATTGAAATCACCCATAACTAGTAACTTTGCTCTCCCCATGTGGGCTCTTCTGGCTACCTCGGCTAGTGTGTCTACCATTGCTCTGTTGCTCTCGTCATATTCTTCTCTTGGCCTCCTGCAGTTCTGTGGCGGGTTGTACATTACAGCAATTACCACCTTATGGCCCTCAGACTGAATTGTTCCTACTATGTAGTCCCTTTCACCCATTCCATCCATTCCTTCCACTTCCTCAAATCCCCACCTGTTCTTAATGAGCAGTGCAACTCCTCCTCCCCTCTGCTCCTCTATCTTTCCTGAGGATTTGATATCCGGGTGGAAAGATTGCATCTGTTATCATCCTGGTGAGTTTCGTTTCTGTGAGTGCTATTATGTCTGGGGATGTCTCCTTTATTCTTTCATGCCACTCCTCACATTTATTTGTTATACCATCTGCATTTGTATACCAAACCTTTAACTTCTTTTCTAAAACCGTAGTCTGGGGGGTATGTTGGGGTTGGGAAAGTGGGAGATCTGATGGGGAACTATGGGTGGTTGGTGGGAAGGTGGAGTTTGTAATGAGGTGGGTGGAATCATTGGGTATGGTATGTGTGTTTTGGGTTAGGTTGTTTGGTTGCATTGGGGTTGTCCAGGTTGGGGAACATCTGAAGGTGGTTGTATTAGAGCTTCCTCCTGAGTCTGGGTTCTCCTGTCCATCTCTCTTTCCTCCTTTTGTCTCTGTACCCTCTCTTTCAGTTTCTGTCTTTCTTCCTGTGTTCTGTCGCGGTCGAGATACACTCTCCGGTACTCTGACATATCCCTTAGTCTTGCTTTCTCCTGCAGGATCCTGTTTCGATTCAATTCTGCTTTGAGAATTACTTTGACTGGCCGGATTCTTCCTCTTGCAAACCCCCCTATTCTCTGAAAATTTGCCAGCTGGGTCATGTCATCTTCTCCTATTGCTTTCAATCGATGAACAGGAAATGAGTGAAATTCTAAAAGAACAGTACGAGTCAGTGTTCAGCAACCCACTAAATGACAGCAAGGTAGAAAATGCAGAAATATTTTTCACTCCAGCAGAAGGCTGCGCAGACCACCTAACCGACATTAGTACAAATCCCATAGAATTCGAAAAAGAAATGGCCAACATGCCCACTCACTCAGCACCTGGACCAGATTCATGGAATGCTTTATTTATAAAGCAGTGCAAAGTACCATTAGCAAGAGCCCTTAGTATTCTGTGGAGAAAGAGCTTAGATCTAGGTGAAATTCCAGAGGCCTTAAAGAGTGCAGACATAGCTCCTTTGCATAAGGGAGGTAGTAGAGCACTAGCTAAAAATTACAGACCAGTAGCCCTCACTTCTCACATCATAAAAATCTTTGAAAGAGTGATGAGACGGCAGATTACAAAGTTCATGGACCAGCACAACCAACATAACCCGAACCAGCATGGCTTTAGAGCGGGTCGATCATGCCTGTCACAGCTGCTGAACCATTATGACAGAATTACGGAGGCATTGGAGGACGACCAAAACGCAGATGTGATTTACACAGATTTTGCAAAGGCGTTTGACAAATGCGATCATGGAGTGATAGCGCACAAAATGAGGGCCATAGGCATTACGGGAAGGTAGGCAGATGGATTTTGAGTTCCTAACACAAAGAACACAAAAAGTAGTAGTGAACAGGGCAAGATCCAGCATCAGCGAGGTCAAAGCTCAGTGCCCCAAGGCACTGTCCTGGCACCTCTGCTGTTTCTCATCCTCATAGCAGACATAGATAAAAACACCCAGCACACTTTTGTATCATCATTTGCAGATGACACTAAAATAAGCATGAAAGTCACTACGGTAGAGGACACTGAAAAATTACAGGAGGACATAAGCAGGGTCTTCCAATGGGCAGTGGAGAACAACATGACGTTCAATGGTGATAAGTTTCAGCTGCTTAGGTATGGAAAAAATGAAGAACTCAAAAGGAACACTATATACAAAACGCAAGAGGGTCACCACATAGAACGAAAGGAACACGTAAAGGACTTGGGAATAATTATGTCTGCTGATCTGTCGTTTAAAGACCATAACAAGACAAAGATCACAACAGCCAGGAAGATGACGGGGTGGGTATTGAGAACTTTCAAAACAAGGGAAATAATGCCGATGGTGACACTATTCAAATCGCTAGTGCTCCCCCACTTAGAATACTGCTCAGTGCTGACGGCCCCGTTCAGGGCAGGAGAAATAGCAGAGCTGGAACAAATCCAGAGATCGTTTACGGCTCACATTGAGCCATTGAAACATCTAAATTATTGGGAACGCCTTCAAATCTTGAACATGTACTCATTGGAGCGGAGGAGAGAGAGATACATGATAATATATACATGGAAAGTACTTGAGGGCCTGGTCCCAAATCTGCACACTGCCATAACAACATACTGGAGTGAGAGATATGGGAGAAAGTGTAAAATAAACCCAGTGAGGAGCAGGGGTGCGGTGGGGACAATACGGGAGCACTGTATTAACATCCGGGGTCCCAGACTATTCAACATCTTACCAGAAGATATCCGAAACACGGCTGGAACCAGTGTAGAAGCCTTCAAGAGGAAACTGGACAAATATCTTCACCAGGTGCCAGATCAACCAGGCTGTGATGGATATGTGGGGCAGCGGGCCTCCAGCAGCAACAGCCTGGTTGACCAGGCAAGCACCAGACGAGCCTGGCCCATGGCCGGGCTCAGAGAGTAGATACTCTCGAAACTCTTCAAAGGTATATCAAAGGTATTCAGCTTCCTGGAGCCCATAAACAAAGACTGATCTCTCTCTTTCATTCTCCCACTGCCTATCCCTATGTAACCCCTGATTCGATTTAGTTGCCTCCATTGCAGCTTTCCTTTCTTCAATCTCTTCACTGTCTGTTATCCCTTGGCCCAGTGGCCTGTCGCTTTCCCTTCTTAACTTTCCCTGTGCACTGCTGTGGTCTGTTAGGGCTTCTACATATAGCTTAGCTCTCCCTTTTACTACACTCCCCTCGATTGTTCCTGATGTGATCCTCTCTTTCTCTCGGGCTCCACGATGGTCTGATATAGCCTCTGCATACAGTTTCACTCCGTTCTCTACAGTCCTCTTCTTTGTGACTGAGGTAGCAGTTTCTGATATCATGTCTACATTGCTTTTTAGTTCTTTAGGCTGTTTCAAATTTTTCAGTTCTTCTTCTAATCTCTGTATCTTAGCCTCTGCTGTTGTGACTTGCTTCTCCCACTTCCTGCTTTCTGCAGCTATCCTCTCCTCCATTATCTTGCTTTCTGCAGCTATCCTCTCTTCCATTTTCATGCTAAGCTCCTCTAGCTTCCTTCCCACTCATGTTCCCTTTTCATGAGCTCTGCTGCCCAATCTTCCTTTGCAGACTCATCCTCCAGTCCCCTAGTTTTCCGTCCTGCTCTCTGGGACCCCATTTTTTATTTTTTATTTTTAAGATGCCACAGAGTGAAAAACTATGTATTTCTGTGTGGTTGTTTTGTGGTGTGATTGCCTGAGTGTTTGTGTGGGGGTGGAGGGAGGGAGAGGAGAAACTGAAGACAGTGGGGAAATGGAAGAGAGGTGGGGAGGAGGAAAGAGGGGGGATTATGAGGAGAGAGTGAAGGGGGAGAAACAGAGGTGGAGAGAGAATGGGAGAGGGAGAGGGGAGGAGGTGGGTGAGAGAGGGGTTCAGGGAAGGGAGTGGGGAGAGGTGGGTGGAGGGAGCAGGGGAAAGAGTGTGTGTGGGCCTGTGTGTGTGTGTTAGTTTTGTGTGTGTATGTGTATGTGTGTGTGTGATAGTTTTGTGTGTGTGTGTGTGTGTGTGCACGTTAGTTTTGTGTGTGTGTTAGTTTTGTGTGTGTGTTAGTTTTGTGTGTGTGTGTGTGTGTGTTTTGTGTGTGTGTGTGTGTTAGTTTTTTTTTTTTTTGTGTGTGTATGTATGTGTGTGTGTATGTATGTTTGTGTGTGTATGTATGTGTGAATAGTAGTGGTGAAATTGTGTGTTATGGTGTATGGGTGTGTATGTTGAGTTTGCGAGTGACACGTTGTCTGCAGTGCTTCTCTACCTGGCCTGACCTGACACACCTGACCTACCAGTTAATGTGTGTGCGTGTGTGTGGAACTATATGTGTGTGGATTTATTGTGTGAAAAGTAGTGGTGAAATTGTGTTATGGTGTATGAGTGGTATGTGAGGTCTGCGAGTAACACGTAGTCTACAGTGCTCCTCTACCTGGCCTGACCTGACACACCTGAGCTACCAGTTAATGTATTCTATGATTCACCTGTCTGCTCGTCCTTTTCTACTAGAAATTACCAATTGCTATTTGTTACTGAGTACTTGATATCCTATTCCTTATCTTACTATGAGAGTTGACCGTTCACAAACAGCTTAGCGGTTAGGTAATTGGAACTTACTCCCGACACCCCGAAAACCACGCATAGGTGAATACTTGCGATGCGATGCAGCTGTCCAGCGTGTAGTATCCTGTAGATTGTCCAACTCGATGTGATGTTCTGGCGTATATCCACTTTCGTTTCTTGTCGATATATAATATAACCTATTCACTGTATTTCTTTCACTTGTCACATGTTTATTTCACTTTATTATCTAGGGTGACACACGTGGCAACGTCGCCTGGAGCACACTAGGCCCACTGACTCCGCCACCAAATATATATTTCTAGTTCACTTATAAAATTATGGCTCTCCCCACACTTATGTGGCTCAGGGCAACTTGTAAATCACTTCAAGGGATGTTCACTACCCTGACACACTTGATAACCCCTGAATTACCCTTGGGTAGCCCTCAAAAACATTTATATGCACAGAGCCCTACAAGATGCGACTGATGTGTGTGTGTTAGTTAGTTACCATTTTGTCCTAGGCACATGTCAATTAGACACTAGGCCTGTTGTATGTGTGTGTGTGTGTGTGTTTGTAAGGAAACACTTCGAAATGTTTCTGCCCCACCGGGAATTGAACCCGGCCCCTCCGTGCGTGAAGCGAGAGCTTTACCCACTGGGCCACCGGGGGCTGTATGTGTGTGTATGTGTGTGTGTGTGTGTGTGTGTGTGTGTGTGTAGTGTGTGTGTGTGTGTGTATGTGTGTGTGTGTGTATGTGTGTGTGTGTGTGTGTGTGTGTGTGTGTGTGTGTGTGTGTGTGTGTGTGGACTCGGGACCGTAAGACAGATTTTTGTTTAGCCTAACCCGCTGTCCTTGATTGACCCCAGGTTTACCCCTAGGTTACCTGTAGCTGCTTCCGAAGGTTACCATCCCCTCGGCCCCGTCCCAGACCAGGTCTCCTGGTTGATGGCGTGATCGATCAAGCGGTTGGTGTGCGCCACCCGTAGTCCAACGTATGCACAACAATCTAGCTGATCAGAAACTGTTTTGAAGAATTTGTCGCCTTCCCTCTTGAAGAGAGTTGGGGTGTGCTGGTAATGCCTCCATCTCTATGCATGAAGAAAGGTTTTTGAAGAGCCGTGGTCCCTTTACGCTTACTGAGCTTTGTGTACTCATCGCTTCCCTGGAAGCACCATCTACCAGGTCTTTTCATATCGTATGTGGTGAGTTTGATATGTGCATATTTAGGACCAATTCCTCCAGTATCCTCCAAGTGTAGATTACGATGTGTCTTTCACGTTAACGTTTAAGGAGTACAGTTCAAGGGACTTCAAGCTTTCCCGGTAATGTAGGTACTTGACTGAGTTTACACGAGTCGTGAAGAGTCTCCTTCTACATTTTCCAGTTCAGGAACTTCGCCTACCTTGAAGGAAGCCGTCAGTATACAGCAATATTACAGTCTACAGAGAACGAATGACCTGAAGAATATCATTGACTGCTGTCATGATCTGTCGATATGGGATTAATTTTCCCATCGTCTACCAGATTTAGATTGTACTTCCGAAACGGCTAGTTTATTGTTCACCTCATATCCTTCCATTGTGTGATGAAATCCAAAAAAAAAAATGTACATTAATTCCCTTTTCCCGGATTTTTAAGTATCTGTATCTGGCTTTTTCAATGAACATGTTTTTAGAGTAGTTATGTGAGTCAAGAGCCTTCAGTGACGACACAGAGTCATTTATAATTATAGGATAACAAACAATCAGTTTGCAGTGCAGACGCCCAGTTATTAATTCTTATGCCTAACTTTACATAATTCCTCTCGTTCTTATCTAGGTGACAGCAAGAGCAGATGCAGCCCTGTCCGCCAACTCCTGCTTAGATCCATCACTGTATAAAATTTGTGATATTTTATTTGTAATATTTAAGCGAGAAATTTCCATCTTGATGAGTTGTCTTTGCAAGTCTACTCAGCAAATGGAGGGAATTTATATTATAGTTATCGGCAGACCTTTATATTTTGTATCATATATTTGCAAAAGTATTATCCATCTCTTTGTTAGAGAGGTACGAAAACGGGAGTCTTTAACTCACATCTACCTGTTCTGCCTGACAGAGGCTAAATATTCCTCTTTGTTGAAGAAAGAGAACGTCGTCATAATTCACAAGAGGAAGAGCTGAACCATGACCAACAACTACGGACAACAAACTCACAACAAAGGACAGGATTTTTTTTTACCAACTCTTGCTACTATGTCAACGTCCGTGTGATAAATATTGCAAGCAAGCAAGCCAAGAAACTTACAATACTATGGTGCATCTCATACTTACTCGACAGCACAGGTTGAAAATTTATACGAGGTAAAAGTTTGCACTTAACTTGAGTAAGCACAACAGTCTTTGCTTGCCACTCTCTCCCTCCTACCTCAGACTTCTGGACCAAGTAGAGAGCCGTGCATCAGGTAGGTGATGCCAGGTAATTCATCTCTCACCTCCATCCGGTCTGGTTGGACCTGTCCTTCCGACGAAGGTTTTAATTAACGATGGGAAGATTTCGGTGACTTTAATGTTATATGTAAGTTCAACGTTCTCAAGGTTTAACCAAGCAGATCTGCTTTGTCGAAAGTCAGAAGATAGCTATTACACCACATGACGGACAGCTATCAGTAGTGTTACTCCGGCTGTACTCTTGCCAAGGACATTTCTCCGTCAGCGATCTCGTATTTCTTGATTGGCTTTCGTTTAGAGCAGGTTATCAGGACATATGTACACCAGAAAAAATAAGGGAAGGTGACTTAATCAAAACTCGTGCCCACAGCTACCTTCATCTTTACCCTGCATCCTATATGGATGTTGTTGAACATTAAGGTACACAACTACAAATATAATGGTGATATTGCTAATGCTGGCCTGTGAAATTGGCCACGGTATGATGACAATTCTAAGCTTGTAAAACACATTCAAGAACACTTAGCCACTGCAAAAGTGAAAAAATGGAAAGAGAGAGAGAGAGAGAGAGAGAGAGAGAGAGAGAGAGAGAGAGAGAGAGAGAGAGAGAGAAAGAGAGAGAGGGCCAAGAAGAAAAAATGGTAACGACCTTTTAGCGTAATTCTTGCTAAACCTTTAAGTGTAAAAAAGAAAATCTTAAGACAGTTTGAGGGATGAGACCGTTGCGGAAGGAATTGAGGATGGGAGAGAGGAAGATAAAAGCAGAGTTTTCCATTGATCAGTGAAGAATACCATGACGTTAAATGGTGATATGTTTCAACTGCTTACATTTGGAAAAAATGAAGAACTTAAAAGGGATACTGTAAAGGAACCCCCAGAGGAGCATCAGATTGTACAAAGGAAACAAGTGAAGGAGCTGAGAGTAATTATGTCAGCTGACCTTCCTTTCAAAGAACATAAGACACCAGATCAACCAGGCTGTGATGGATATGTTGGGCAGCGGGCCACCAGTAGCAACAGCCTGGTTGACGAGGCAGGCACCACACGAGCCTAGCCCAAGGCCGGGCTCTGGGAGTAGTAAAACTCTGGAAACTCATCGAAGGTAAGTCAGGAAAGTGACAGGGTGGATAATGAGAACTTTCAAAACAATGGGAAATAGTACTAATGTTGATACTATTTAATTTGCTTGTGACTTGTTTAGAGCATTGTTCAGTGTTGACGACCCCATTTAGGGCAGGGGAGATATGAAAGCCGGAACAGATCAAGAGATCATTTACGACCCACATAGAGCCAATGAAACATTTAAATTAATGGGACCACCTCAAAGATATACGTAGTAACAATATACGCGTGGAAAGTACCTGAGGGCCTAGTCCTTAATCTACACACTGCCTGAGGGCCTAGTCCTTAATCTACACACTGCCTGAGGGCCTAGTCCTTAATCTACACACTGCCTGAGGGCCTAGTCCTTAATCTACACACTGCCATAGCCACATTTTGAAGTGAGAAATATGGGATTCTTATTTTTATTATTATTATTATTATTATTATTATTATTATTATATTGTTACAATGAAATTAAGTGCTAAACCCATAAGGGTCACACAGTGCTGCGGGGAGGGATGTGCAAAGTAGAACTGTGCACAGGTTAAGACTAAGTAAGAGGTTGGGGCTAGTAGGGGTGTGGGGCTAGTAGGGGTGTGGGGCTAGTAGGGGTGTGGGGTTAGTAGGGGTGTGGGGCTAGTAGGGGTGTGGGGTTAGTAGGGGTGTGGGGTTAGTAGGGGTGTGGGGTTAGTAGGGGTGTGGGGTTAATAGGGGTGTGGCGCTAGTACAAGCAAAACTGAAATTGAAGTTGATGCAATAAGTTAGTTTCATTTAAAAAATCAAAATGTAGACTAATTGCCCTAACTTCACACATCAAAATCTTTGAGCAGATCCTAAGAAGCAACACTGCCAGTCATGTGGAATCACAGTTGCACAATCCAGGGCAGCATGGGTTGAAGGAAGGTCGCTTCTGCCCTTGACAATTGCTACATCATTACAGTGTGGTCCTGGATGCTCTGGAAGACAAGCTAAATGTTTATGTATTGTAAACTGATTTTGCCTAAGCGTTCGACAAATGCTACCATGATGTGATTGCGTACAAAATGCACGTAGAATGAATAACTGGAAAAGTGGGCAGATGGATATTTATCGTCTTAATAAATAAAAGTCAAATAATAGTAAACGCAGTGAAATCTGAGGCTGCCACAGTGAAAGGCTCTGTTCTTCAAGGCACAGTACTCCCCCCACATTTGCTTCTCATTCGTATATTCGACAATAACAAAAACATAAATCATGTCACCATAATATAATTTGCTGATGACACTTGAATCTATATGAAAGTGAAGTCCTTCGAAGACAGCGAATCTTCAGGCGAAAATAAATCAAGTCTTCCAGTGGACCTCAGACAACAATATGATGTTTAAATAGGACAATTTTCATTTGCTTCGCTACGGAAGAATGGGCGAAATAAAGAATGAAATGGAATACAGGATAAATTCATATCATTCACTAAAGCGCAATTTCCATGTGCGAGACTTAGGAGTAATGATGTTGGAAGATTTCATCTTCAAGGATCGTTGGTACCGCAACGAAAAGGAAAAGCTGGATAACGAGAACTTTTAAGATAAGTAATGATACTTTTTAAGTCTCTTGTTCTCTCCAAATTGGAATACTGCTGTATATCTATGGCTCCTACAAGACAGGCGAGATTGCTGAGCTGGAAAACATACAGAGAACTTTCACGGCTCGATATACATTCAGTCAAGCATTTGAACTACTGGGAACACTGGAAGTTCCTTCAATTATATTCCTTGGAACGTAGGCGAGAAAGATACATAATAATTTACACCAGGAAAATCCTGGAAGGACTGGTCCCAAACTTGAACACCGAAATCACTCTACATGGCAAGACACATGGCAAGACATATGGCAAGACACATGGCAAGACACATGGCAAAACAAATGGCAAGACACATGGCAAACGGTGTAAAATACTTCCACCAAAAAGCTGGGGCGTGACGAAGCACTAAGATTATTATTATTATTATTATAATCAAATAGAAGCGCTAAACCACAGGGGTCATACAGCGCTGCGGAAGCACTAAGAGAGGACTGGATTAGTGTCAGAGATGCCTGCCCTCTGGCAGTCTTCAAGAGGGAACTAGACACGTTCCTCAGTTCAGTGCCTGACCAGCCGAGCTGTGGTTCGTTCGTTGGACTGCTTGTGGCCAGCAGTAACAACCTGGTTTATCAAGCCTTGATTCTCTCAGGAGGCCTGGTCTAGAACCGAGCCACGGGGTCACTGACACCCGGAAATGTCCTTCAGGTATCCTTCAGACATGTGTCAGATCAACCAAGTTGTGATGAATATGTGGGGTAGTGGGTCTCTAGAAGCAACAACCTGGTTGATCAGGCAAGCACCAGACAAACCAGGCCCAGGGTCGGACTCTGGAGTAGGAAAACTCTCAAAACTCATCAAAGCTACGGGTAGTGTTGGCCGGCGGGTGGGAAGTGGAAAAGAAAGGGGAAGGTGGGGAGGGAAGGAGAAGATAGAGAGGGAGAGAGGGAAGGAGGGAAGCTGGCGAGCGGGAAAGTGGGGTAGTGGTTTTGTGGGGGAGGGTGAGGGTAGGTAGTGAGGGAGAAGTGACGCGGTAATGACTATGATTGTCACTATGTAAATGCTCTTGTCTGATTAGGAAGTTTGCAACGTTGGATTTGTATATTCAGGTGTTGGATAAAACTGAGAGAGTGTCTGAGTTAGGAGTGGAGTGTGTGAGCGCTGGCGGGCGGCCACTATTAATGTGTAAATGTCTTTATGCAAATGTAAGAGCAAAATTGTAACTAGTAATGCATGTGTGTTAGCTTAAGTATAAGTGTGTGTGATAACGAACATGTAAGTCTGAGTTATATGATGCGAACCAATATATGTTGTGTATAAATATGCTCATTTGAATTTGGGTGTGGGTTACTTTGGTGCGATTTTGAGCTAGTTTGCTTTGTTATATTGTGTTATTACTGAGCAATGCTTTCGTTAACATGACTTAGATAAACCAGTGCCACAAAGAGTGTTTAAATTTCGTTTATTACAGTCAAGGAAATAGTGTGGACCAGGTCTACTGTGACAAATTTAAAATGATAGACCACAAGTATTGGTACTAAACAGAGCAAAATCCAGCATTAACAAAGTGACAAGCTTGGTACCACCAAGACAAGTTCCTGGCGTGTTTACTCTTTCTTACCCTCATAACGGACATAGATAAAAATACTCCCATAGTTTCGTATCTTCCTTTTGCGGCTGATACCACCGAAATAAAAATGAATATTACCTTGGTAGAACTCATGGAAAAACAGCGGGAAGATAAAAGCAGTAGTTCAGTGGGCAGTTGAGAATGACACTCACTGGTGACAAGTTCTAACTGCTTAGATATGGAAGCAGTGAAGAACTCAAAATTGACACTATGAAAAACACAAGAGGATTGCATAATAGAATGAAAGGAACACGTGAAAGACATGGGAGTGATAATGTCTGCTGACCTTTCGTTCAACTAACACTGGACAAGTATCTTCTCTAAGTGCCAGATCAACCAAGCTGTGATGAATATGTGGGACAGCGGGCCACCAGCAGCAACAACTTGGTTGACCAGGCAAGCACCAGATGAGCCTGGCCCATGGCTGGGCTCCGGGAATAGAAAAAACTCTCGGAACTCATCAAAGGTATATCGAAGAAAAGGTAAAGATAACACGATAAGGCAAATGTCACGACAGCCAGGAAGATGACTGTGTATATAATGATTATAAAGGCTGTTTATTGTTAACGATTCCGTTCAGGGCAGAGATATCAGAACCGGAACACATGCAGATATCATTTACGGCCCACACAGACCTAGGTATTTAAATTACTGAGAATGTATCATAGACCTAAATATGTATTCACTGGAGCAGAGGAGAGTTACATGATAATATATATGTGGACGGTGCTATTGAGCCTGGTCCCAAACCTGCACACTGCCATAGCAACATACTGGAGTGGGAGATATGGGAGAAAGCGTGGAATAAACCCGGTGAAGCAGGGGCGCCATGGACACAATGAGAGAACATTGTATCAACATTCGTGATCCGAGATTTTTTCTGATATCTTTCCAGATGATAACAGAAGCACTGCCGCAGACGTGTAGAAGTCTTCAAGAGGAAACTCTCGACAATTTCTTCTGCCAGGTGCCTGCTTAACCAGGCTGTAATGGATATGTTTGCCAACGGGCTGCGAGCAGCAACAGCCTGATTGACAAGGTATGCACCAGACAAGCCTGACCCAGGGCTGGTCTCCTGGAGTAGGTAAAATCTGGAAACCTATAAGTGATAACTCTAAACAAACAATAGAGCAAATAACCAACCTGAAGTGATAATATCAGAGCATCTCACTTTCAAGGGTCATAACAGTGTTGTTATCACAACCGCAAGGGAAATGAGAGGATGGATAACGAGAACCTTCAAAAGAAGAGATGCCAAGACAATGATCGTCCTCCCTGTGAAAGCAAGAGGGTCACCAAACGATGCAAAATACCTTCACTGAAAAGCAGGGTTGTCATGAGTTCACTAGGAGATAACACATTAAGCCTTAGAGGCCCTCGACTTTTGAGCAGTTTCCTCTCATAGACAAGGGGTAATACTAACAGACCCCTTAAGAATTTATCAAGTGGGAACTTGATAAATTCTTAAGTCATTTCCTTATCAGTCATGCTGTGGTTCATACGTTGGCTGTGTGCAGCCAGCAGTAACAGCCTGGTTGATCAGGCCTTGATCCACCAGGAGGCCTTGTCTGGGAGCGGGTCGCTGCGGCGTTGATCCCCGAAAATATCCTTCAGTAAAGACATGTGAGACGCCATCTGAGGCGTTATTATATATGCAACACACAACGCTCGCCATCTGATACCTTAAGAATTAGGTAGTCACCTGGGTAGCTCGGAATTAATTAGCGATACAGAAGAACACCTGAAGGTGAGTCCCGGTAACCTTCAGTGCGGCAGGGGGTGGAGGGGGAGCTTTACGGAGGTTTCTACTAAATTTTATTTCGAGGGGGGTTAATGCTATCTGTAAAATTTTCCCAAGACTTAAATACTCTCCAACCTACTTTATTTGAACAGTTTATTTTGATAACATTATTTTGCGACTGAGGGGCCAAAATAACATTACTTGATAGAAGTTGGTGTGATTTCTTAGAGGTGAAATGGCATGGCTTGGTCACCTGTCAGTGTGTTTATGAAGTTGCTGAGGTGGTGGTTCCATTACCCCTTTATAACGTGCACGGACCCAAGGTAGACTACCTCCTTCCTTAGCCGTGTGACCGACCTGAGGCCCCCGTCTCTTGTCAGGGTAATGACCTACCTGCAATATCCATTGTTATTGTCCTCCCTGGGAGGATATAATCTTACTGGGGATGTATCTCACTCAAGATATCGCTTGTGTCGTGTTAATGTACGTAATACAACGTTAGGGTGTCATTGCTCTCCTGTGTACACGAGATCTTCTGGCAGATTCCTATGAGTGTGAAGTGTGTAGCGGTGTGCAGGAGTGGACGAGAAGCAGCTGTGATTGGTACCCCGTCCCCACCACTTGTGTATATGTTTTACACACATACCTGTGACACACACCTCACCGGTTTCACGAGTTTTTCTACTGTTAGCTCTTTACTTCTCGGTCTCCTGGGAAGTAAAGAGCTGACTGACTCCTTACACCTGCTACCCCTGTTCACCTAGCAGTAAACAGGTACCTGGATGTTGGTTGGCTGCTGTTGGTCATATCTTAGAGGAAGACTTCAATGAAAATTACTTAGACTTTATTCGGCTGTCCTGGGTTAATAACCCTTGTTTAAATAACTTCAAGGATGCCTTGAAGCTTCAGGGTTCACTTGGAGGACACCACGGACCAAACTACTCACATAGTATCATATAAACTTCATCAGTACTGTGTCCTGGGTTATAAATAGTTTCAGGACTCAAGTCATTAATATTTTGCCGACATACCGTCAATTTAGATAACTCGCAGTGAACACAACTGTTCGATTAATGATTTATGGCACGACTTGTGACTCCAGGGTCGTTATTGTGTTTGCAGTGGTGATTGTCAGTGATGTTGACTCTAAACTCATGAGGTGGCCTAAGTTAAAGCACTCGAAGCATAGCTCACAGCACACCCACACACCCATCATATCTCAAGCACTCCCACCCACCCATCATAGCTCACAGCACACCCACCCACCCATCATATCTCAAGCACTCCCACCCACCCATCATAGCTCACAGCACACCCACCCACCCATCATATCTCAAGCACTCCCATTCACCCATCATAGCTCACAGCACACCCACACACCCATCATATCTCAAGCACTCCCACCCACCCATCATAGCTCACAGCACACCCACCCACCCATCATATCTCAAGCACTCCCACCCACCCATCATAGCTCACAGCACACCCACCCACCCATCATATCTCAAGCACTCCCACCCACCCATCATAGCTAACAGCACACCCACACACCCATCATATCTCAAGCACTCCCACCCACCCATCATAGATCACAGCACACCCACCCACCCATCATATCTCAAGCACTCCCACCCACCCATCATAGCTCACAGCACACCCACCCACCCATCATATCTCAAGCACTCCCACCCACCCATCATAGCTCACAGCACACCCACCCACCCATCATAGCTCACAGCACACCCACCCACCCATCATAGCTCACAGCACACCCACCCACCCATCATAGCTCACAGCACACCCACCCACCCATCATATCTCAAGCACTCCCACCCACCCATCATAGCTCACAGCACACCCACCCACCCATCATAGCTCACAGCACACCCACCCACTCATCATATCTCAAGCACTCCCACCCACCCATCATAGCTCACAGCACACCCACCCACCCATCATAGCTCACAGCACACCCACCCACCCATCATAGCTCACAGCACACCCACCCACTCATCATATCTCAAGCACTCACACCCACCCATCATAGCTCACAGCACACCCACCCATCATAGGTCACAGCACACCCACCCACCCATCATAGCTCACAGCACACCCACCCATCATAGGTCACAGCACACCCACCCATCATAGGTCACAGCACACCCACCCATCATAGGTCACAGCACACCCACCCATCATAGGTCACAGCACACCCACCCATCATAGCTACATAACAGCACTTCCATCTTATGGCACCTGTGGTGGTGGTGTTTTATCCGTCAAGAAAAAAGAAGAAACAGATGCAGGGGCAGAAGATGATGATGATGATGATGATGATGATGATGAGGATGGTGATGATGATGATACAGATGATGGTGTGGGAATACCGGCATTTTATAGTTAATAAAGACACACAAGCAGCAAAGTTTTGCCTGTGCAGTATGCGTTATCAAGTCTGCTCAAACTTGATGAAGTCTGCTGCGCAAGTGGAACGTTGTCGAAGAAAGTCTCCAGTTGCTGCTTGTGCGTCTTTATCAACAGGAAACAACAACAAAAAAGACTCCTAACCCGAGTCTTTGTCGAATAATGACCTCCCTCAATGATGATCAATCTTCATGGTATCTCTGCTGGGTACCAGTAAGTCTCTGAATGAGAACTTGAGCTGGGTTTTTCACTCCATTATCAAAATAAAGAATCACTACATGGACATGGACATAGGACTCGGCAGGATTTTTTGGCAAGCGCCGCCTCCCAGCCTTCATGTTTCCAAACTCTCCTTGCGCACATTACTCACCGCTCCTCCACTCTCTACACTCCCTACTTTGCCATTTTCTTCTCACCAACCTCTGCCCCTATTTTAAAGTTATTTGTCATCCCCTCAACACTGTATCAAGTCTTCATCTGAGCCTCTCCAGATTCCTCATCAGCTTGTCTCCTACTTCCTCTCTGAGCCTCATTTTATCCCACTTACCTTGATCTGCCCGATTGCAGGTTTCCAGGGTTTTTGTCTTGGCCGGCCCCGATCGTTACTACACGCTCGATATTGTGCTCTCAGCCTCCTGTTTTCAATTGAGGCAGGGGTTCTGGGGGAGGGGGTTGTAGGGTGATGACTCACTGGAGGAGGGACACCATGGTAAGAGGCCACAGGAACAGGGTGTTTAGGGTTAAGGGTCATGGAGGATGGGTAACATACCCCCTTCCTCCTCACAAGTGAAGGGGTTAGCGGAGGTAGAGGTCAATGAGGAAACGTAGAAGAGACGAGGTCACAGAAGAAGGCAATAAGAGTTACAGAAGATGAATGTAGCAAGTCACAGAAGAGGAAGAATGTAATAGAGACATGGGTCACAGAAGACAGGTCACAGAGGAAGAAAGGTGTCAGAAGTAGAAGTCACAGAAAGTAGCAGGGAAAGGGGGTGGCGGGAAAATGAATCACAGGTGAGGGCTTGCAAGGAAAAGGGGACGTAGAACCCGTCTCAGAAGCACTAGAGGTAAACCATTTGGAGAGGAGGGACAGGGAGGTGGGGTGGGGACGGAAGGGGAGGCTGACAGGGTGAGAGATGGATCTTGGCAAGGCATGGCCGCTGCCTCTCCCAGTTAAGGGTACATATTTACTGTCGTTGGTGTAAATATTGATCTGTGTCAGTCCCCATCTTCCCTGCACTACCATCTCCACCACCTCTCTCTGTTTTTTTCCACGTTTAGCTCTCGCTACTAACAGTCCTCCAACACTTGCTGCCTCTCTCCCTCAGTGTTTCACCAACACTCCCTCAACACTTGCTGCGTCTCTCCCACATTGTGCTGCATCTCTCCCCCATTGTTTCACCAACAGTCCTCCAACATTGTTGCATCTCTCCCACAGTGTTTAACCAACAGTCCTCTAACACTTCCTGCATCTCTCCCACAATGTTTCACCAACAGTCCTCCAACACTGGCTGCATCTCTCCAGCAGTGTTTCACCAACAGTCCTCCAACACTGGCTGCATCTCTCCAGCAGTGTTTCACCAACAGTCCTCCAACACTGGCTGCATCTCCCCAGCAGTGTTTCACCAACAGTCCTCCAACACTGGCTGCCACTGCTTCTTGATAACACGAACTATCTTCCACAAATCTTTTATTTATTAGCTATTAAAGAGTTTCCCTCCTGAGTATCTGGGAGAGGGAGGGGATGTGCTGGATGATCCCGCCGCAACCATTAACACATAAATGCACCATTTGTAATGGTTCATATTTTAAGATTGTTCCCCGCCTCTTCCTCTCCCTTACCCATTACCCGCCTTATCTCTTCTTCTCACCCCTCTTCCCTCCTCAGTGATGGTATTCACTCCTCGTCAGGTCCATGATAAAGGGGACGTGGAAAGGATGGGAAGGGGGTAAGGTGTGCCTGGCAGACCTGCTGACGTCCGTACTGCGTTCATTGTTGCAGGAAACATCGTCGTGCTGTGATGCCTCTTTCATTATGTTACTGAGCACCAGAAGGAGCATGGACGATAAAATCACAGATCACTCACAAGGACGTTAAGAAGTACTTTTTTTTTTTAGTTTCAGGGTAGAAGGTAAGTGGAATGAATTGGATGTGATGGAATAGAGCTCCCTACAGGTTAGGAGTAGTTATTATATGACTCAGAAACCACCAATGCAGGTCGACGAAGCTTTAAGTGGCGAGTCCAGGAGTAAAACCTCAACCCGCAGAACACAGATCAATGAGGTCAAATCGAAGAGTACATTATATAATATACTCTTCACTCTGCAGGTCCTCTAACACCCACCCTTCCTCTCCGTGAAGGCCTATGATAAGTACTTTTCTCCATAGGAACTGTAAGCTCACACTGTGATATATTTTCCAACTCTTCTTAACTTAGAAGAGCATTTCTCAAATGGTGGGCTATGATCCCTTAGAAAATTACGAATGTGTTTAGAAAGTAGTAAGGAACAGGTTTCCAGAGATGTCATGAGTTGGTTTCCAGGGAATTTGCGAGTGGGTTTCCAGGTTGGTTGTGAATGAATTTCAATGAGGCCGTAAATGATGTAGTCGAAGTTTTGGCAATAAAAATTGAAAATCAGACTCTAGTTATTGTACTCGTATATAAACCACCAGATATAACTTCCCAGTAGTTCAACGACCAGCTATTGACAATAAAATACTGCCTTGAAAATCTTTGAAAACCTGCCCCAAACATTCTGTTGCTTACTGATTTCAGTTTAATACATTTAAAATGAAACGCTGTAGCATATACTGTATAGCAGAGAATATCCCAGAAGCCAGTTCAGAAGAACAGGCTCACAGAAACGAATTATTAAGACTCTGTTATAAATTCGCCTTAAGCCAGAAAATAGCTGGACTGACTAGACTAGAAAATATCCTTACCCTTATATTCACAAATAATGAGGATCGGTTCCGGAATATAACAGCGTCGACTGAAGCAAACTCGGACCACACCCTGATTGAAATTCAGACCTGCGTACACACTGCGTATACCTGCGTATACCTGCGTATACACTGCGTATACCTGCGTATACACTGCGTATACCTGCGTATACACTGGCACTTAGCAGCAAAAGACTCACGAGGTTGTGTTCAACCTCACTACGACATACATTTACTGGGATCAAATAAATCATGACCCAATTGAAATGCATTAGGAAGATATTATGTGTAACACCAATTATACCAGTGTCTGGAGGAGAGGATGAGTTCAGTGGCACTAAGACTGTGCTCCAGACTCGTATTAGGGAAAGAAGAAAAGGTACAAGTTAGGAAGTGCGAGACACACACTACAGGCAAAGGCGAAGAATCACTGAACTTTTGAAAAGGTTTCACACTTTCTCGAGAGGGGAAATAAATACTGGTTGGAGAGATGGAAAACACTGAGATAAAACCGAATACATAATACAGAGTCCAGGAGAGAGAGAGAGGGATAAAAAATCTATTAATAAAATTGAAGGAAACCGATAATGCTTGTTCTCATATTCGAAATTCAGGGTAAGAATCACATCCAGTATTGGAATCTTGATTAAAGGTGATGGAATTTACACTGATGACAACAAAAATAGGCGCAATACTAAAATTATGATATATTTCTCTTCATTGAATCGTTAATTTGGCTAAAGATCAACAATCCAAAGGAATTTTTCATGAACGAAATTTAAAACTCTGCGAACATCTTCATAATAAGTGACGTACTCCTGTCCCCACTCGACTGTGAAGAAGTATACTCATAAATGAAAAAAAAAAAAAAAACGCTGTCGAGATGGAGTCTGGACACAGCAGTCATCCCCCAGTTAATAATAGTCCCACTCCACAAAGATGACAACAATTCATTTGCACACACACACACAAAAAAAACTAGACAGATAGAACTGAAGCTGTTAGATGTTTGATTTTTTGTTTACCTTGGTCTGTGTTTACCCAGGAAGTTTTGTTTACTAGCGTTAAAGGTCAGCTGGTGCTTAGGGAATGTTTACTTGAGTATCCCCTCTTAATCTTTCACTGGCCATCTTATGATAGCTGCCTCAAACTTGTGGTGTATATGGCACACGAAATCATAATAACAAGATTGCAAACAAACGACGGTACGGGTGGGGTTAGAACCCATGGCAAGTGAGTAGTAAAACTCCAGGCCAGTGCGTAAGCCACTGGGCCAGCTGGCTACAATAAGAGTTATTCAACTAAGTATATACACCATAGGTAAGTTAGCATGGGCGGGAGATTCATCTGTAAAAACTTGTGATCACAGTAGTGCCCATGCTAACCTCCCTGTGATGTATAAATATAGCTAGGTGGCTGAATCTTATTGTAGCCAGCTGGCCCAGTGGCTTACGCACTGGCCTGGAGTTTTACGGGTTCAAACCCCACCCGTAGCGTGGTTTGTGGTATATATCCTCATACTTGTTGTGCTCTTCATCGTTCTTCTTTCTCTGGGATTGTGCTAGTCATTCCTCTGCCATCTCCCTCGCTTCCCATTCTACTCTCCTGCACTGCTAATCACTTCCTCCGTCTACCTTAGCCTCAAGGCTGACAATTTTTTTCCCGGTTGACTGCCTATCGCAAGGGCAATTCAATTTGGTTTCCCATAGCGTATTCTAGGGGCGATGTAGGCCTAACTGGGGAGTGGTTCAGTGATTTTTTATGCAGCTCAACGTGTCCCGAGGGTGGTCTACTGTGCGTGTGTACTCACCCATTTGTGTTTATAGGGGACGAGATATAGCTCCTGATCCCGTTTCTTTGTCTAGCATTACTGAGTCTTCTTTGCTTCTTGTGCCGTATCATGCCTAGTCTTGAAACTGCATAAATTTTCATACCATCACCACCACCACCACTTCCTCATCTAGTTCATTCCACATCATTACTAGCCTTAAATAAAGAAGTATTTCCCTTTATTCCCTTTTCTTATCTGTAATATTACTTTCCATCTATGCTCTTATCAAACAAGCATCACCGTCCATCACATACCAAACACTAATATCAAACACCAACACCAGAGACGAACATCAAGGACAACACCAAACAAACACCAACACCAGAGACGAACATCAAGGACAACACCAAACAAACACCAACATCAAACAAGTCACCAACATCAGATAAACACTACCATCAAAAAGAAACTCACAAACATAAAAAAAAACTTCAAAGCAAATACCACCATAAAAATCCACCACCATCAGACAAACATCAACGTCAAACAAGCATCAACATCAAACAAGCATCAACATCAAACAAGCATCAACATCAAACAAACCAACATATAAATATCAAATTGTAATCACTGAGTCAAGAGGTAAAGTGAAACGACGAGTTGATTTGATGAAAATTAAATACAATATTTATCCATGAGACAGTAATATGAACACTGACTTTAAGTGGAAAGATCTTATATCCAGAGGCCCACAGGGAAATAAATAAAAGTAGAATAATTTCATCAACAAAACCAATCAAGATGTAAATATGAGCAACAAAATTAAATAATGTCTAGGCTTCTTTCTCTGTACAAGTAAAAATGTTACGAGTTTGTTGTATACTCTGCATTAGAGATAAACATGTTCTTGGTTAGTGGTGCATAGGCGACATAGCCTTAATAACCCTTAAGCAGTCAGTAGGTTTTAAACCTGACATACTAATACACAGATAACCAGCACACAGCTTACGACGACGTTTCGGTCCGTCTTGGACCATTTACAAAGTTACACTAACACGAAAGAGTGAGAGAGCTAGTATATGTAGGCGAGGGGGACGGAGACGAGACCAAGAGAGGAAGAAAAAGTAGTAGTGGTAGTGGTAAGGCTGGTAGTGGAAGTAGTATTGGTAGTGGTAAGGCTGGTAGTGGAAGTAGTAGTGATAGTGGTAAGGATGGTAGTGGAAGTAGTAGTGATAGTGGTAAGGATGGTAGTGGAAGTAGTAGTAGAAATAGTTGTGGTAGTAAAAAGTAGGGAGAGTAGTTTTAGTGGCACAATAGATTGAAAGAGGAGTGAAGGGTTCCTTTTTGTTTTTTTGATATACTGATAACCAATCTGCTCATATAAACTGCAAAACAACCACTGGGGGAGTTGAATGATAGCTCTAGGCCTTTCGTGTTGCAATCAACGCATCACCAGGAGCTTGCAATGTTGCAGAATGGAGGAGGTTCAAGCAAATACGATCACAGGAAGCGCATTTTAAGGTGCTTCACGTGATCGTAATTGCTTGGACCTCCTCCTCTTTCCTGCAACATTGCAAGCTCATGTGTTGATTGCAACACGAAAGGCCTAGAGCTATCATTCAACTCCACCTGTGGTTGTTTTGTATCTTGTATCGCTTGTTCATGATTTTTGCATAATGCTCATTTAAGTTTGTGTCGTTTATCGGCCTGTCTCTGGCCCGACCTCCTGATCAATCAACCTGTTAGGGTCCAACAACGGCACAACAACCTGTACTTAAAAATCTCACAGGTTTCGAAGTCACCGAAGCAGGGGAGTGGCATACAGTATTTGAAGCTGTGTTATTTCGTAGCTATGCTAAGGTTGATGTTGAATAGACACTTTACTTGTTTCTGCCTCGTGACAATGGTAATGATGTGACTTATTTGGAGGAACATAACTCCAGCGAGGAACACATTGCCACTCCAGTGTACTACATTATCTTTACGTTCACGTACGTTACTTAATAATTCTTATTCTTGTAATGTTTCATTCAAAATTTAAGATGCTTAGTGTGAGAGCAGGTCGTGGGGGCGATGATCCACGAAACTATTGACATAGGGAGTTTGACAGCCATTGTGTCACCCTGCACTGCTGTGTCAGTCACCCTGCACTGCTGTGTCAGTCACCCTGCACTGCTGTGTCAGTCACCCTGCACTGCTGTGTCAGTCACCCTGCACTGCTGTGTCAGTCACCCTGCACTGCTGTGTCAGTCACCCTGCACTGCTGTGTCAGTCACCCTGCACTGCTGTGTCAGTCACCCTGCACTGCTGTGTCAGTCACCCTGCACTGCTGTGTCAGTCACCCTGCACTGCTGTGTCAGTCACCCTGCACTGCTGTGTCAGTCACCCTGCACTGCTGTGTCAGTCACCCTGCACTGCTGTGTCAGTCACCCTGCACTGCTGTGTCAGTCACCCTGCACTGCTGTGTCAGTCACCCTGCACTGCTGTGTCAGTCACCCTGCACTGCTGTGTCAGTCACCCTGCACTGCTGTGTCAGTCACCCTGCACTGCTGTGTCAGTCACCCTGCACTGCTGTGTCAGTCACCCTGCACTGCTGTGTCAGTCACCCTGCACTGCTGTGTCAGTCACCCTGCACTGCGTGTCAGTCACCCTGCACTGCTGTGTCGAGTCACCCTGCACTGCTGTGTCAGTCACCTGCACTGCTGTGTCAGTCACCCCTGTTGTTCACTGCTCTGTGTCAGTCACCCTGCACTGCTGTGTCAGTCACCCTGCACTGCTGTGTCAGTCACCCTGCACTGCTGTGTCAGTCACCCTGCACTGCTGTGTCAGTCACCCTGCACTGCTGTGTCAGTCACCCTGCACTGCTGTGTCAGTCACCCTGCACTGCTGTGTCAGTCACCCTGCACTGCTGTGTCAGTCACCCTGCACTGCTGTGTCAGTCACCCTGCACTGCTGTGTCAGTCACCCTGCACTGCTGTGTCAGTCACCCTGCACTGCTGTGTCAGTCACCCTGCACTGCTGTGTCAGTCACCCTGCACTGCTGTGTCAGTCACCCTGCACTGCTGTGTCAGTCACCCTGCACTGCTGTGTCAGTCACCCTGCACTGCTGTGTCAGTCACCCTGCACTGCTGTGTCAGTCACCCTGCACTGCTGTGTCAGTCACCCTGCACTGCTGTGTCAGTCACCCTGCACTGCTGTGTCAGTCACCCTGCACTGCTGTGTCAGTCACCCTGCACTGCTGTGTCAGTCACCCTGCACTGCTGTGTCAGTCACCCTGCACTGCTGTGTCAGTCACCCTGCACTGCTGTGTCAGTCACCCTGCACTGCTGTGTCAGTCACCCTGCACTGCTGTGTTAGTCACACCAAACCCCAGGAGTTTCCTGCACCACATTCTTGCGATGCTTCCCACAGTACTGATGGTAACAATCACACGGTCAGAACTAATCTGTAGCTTGCAAACGATTCAGGGAGTTCGTCTAGAATATGGAAGTAGAGAATGACTACAGATGCTGAGACAGGTGAATACACTGTCTCTCTCAAAATTTCATCAATTCCGCTCGCCAGTCTTCTCAGCAGGCGGAAATATGCTTCCATAATTTCATTTTGACCTTGCCTAGTCGCGTGTCAGCATCCTAGACTACTGCAGCAGGATATAACATGCAAGAATACCAGACTGGCCAAAACCAGCACGTCTCGCATTGATTTATTCTCAAAGAATTTTCTTCAACTCTCCCTCAATTTTCACTTAAAATGTTTACTCCAAGCTATACTTGTATGCGAAAAACATATCCCTGTACTTTTGTTAACCTATTTCAAGTTCAATTGTTTTTCCTGTGTAGCTTCGCAAACTTTACAAATACAATCTCAAACATTTTTTCGTTTACAATAGACGAAAAAATTGGGCAGCGGAGAAAATTATTACTTTTAGAAACGTGATAAGAAGTGAGATGTAATCAGTGTTGCAGAGAACTAGTGAGATGCTGCAGGGAGCAACGCTGTGAATAAATAATACTTGATCTGCAACTTGTTGCATGGGTAATGTGTAATTTATTGAGCTGAAAACAAAATCAGTATCCATACTAATGAATTTGTGATCCCTTGAGAATTTATATGACCACTTAGGAATTTGTATGACCACCTGGAAATTTGTATGACGACTTGGGAATTTGTATGACCTCTTAGAAATTTGTATGACGACTTGGGAATTTGTATGTATACTTAGGAATTTCTAAGACTACTTGAAAAACTTGTGTCCACTTAGCAATTTACATGACCATTTGATAATTTGTACGTCCACTTGGAAACTTCTATAGTCTCTTGGGAATTTTTATGTCCTCTTGGGAATTTGTATATCTACAGTATTTGGGAATGCCATTGGTCACTTGGGAAACTGTATGATCACTCGGGAATATCTATGACCACTTCAGAATTACTTTTTAAAAATCAGGCATTTTTGTTGGACTGGTTCCCGCGACTATGTTAATGGTAATTGAATCAATTTGATTTCGGGTGATAGAGCTCGTCTACATTCATGAGTGTGACAGCTGGTGAGGTATGTCCCCTGGGGGGGGGCTCATGAGGGGGCTAACCTCTCCCCACGAGGCTGAGGGGATGTAGGATCCCTTTCCTACCCCTCCCAGCAAGGCTGAGGGCGCAGTAGGACCCCGATGGTCCTACTGCTGAATACCAACACTGAATCACAGGATCACCGACACCTCAGTTAATAATTTACTCATTTACAATTATTCACGGGGAAGCGCAAAATTCGTAAGGGTAGTAACACCTGGGGAATTAGGTTTTATCCGAGTAAGGGGAGAGTAGATCCAGTTGCTTGTGCACCTACCACACCCCTTGAAGAGAGGTAGGTATAATTCTCTTGTGCACCTACCACCCCCTTGAAGGGAGGTAGGTACAGTTCCTTGTACATCTACCACCCTCCTTGAAGGGAGGTAGGTACAGTTCTTTACATCTACCACCCCCCTTGAAGGGAGGTAGGTACAGTTCCTTGTACATCTACCACCCCCCTTGAAGGGAGGTAGGTACAGTTCCTTGTACATCTACCACCCCCCTTGAAGGGAGGTAGGTATAGTTCCTTTGTATCTACCTCCCCCTTTAACCAACACCTGAATATTTCCAGCACAGGTACTGGAGGTTCTTACAAAGTATTGAAGTCTTTACTTAACACAGCACCAGTTGTCGACATAAATGCCACATAAATGTTTCCCCGGGCTAGGATATCGAACCCAGGACCTTGCCACATTTATACTCAAACTACTTGTATATAAGAACAATATTATTAAATCTTCAAGAACATCTGGACTCGTATCTACTCCGGCGTTTAGTGACACTAATCCTCGTTATTCCTGTTGAGGTTGCTTATGTACCATTGCTCTAAGAAGGAAAATCTCCACAATAATAACATATAGCTTAATAGTGGAATGCTCATTAGTGAGAGACATGGGAACCCTGACAGAATAAGCAACACCCGGGGTGTAGGTCATGGGGTAAGTGAAGGCAGTACACCAGCAGCTATATACATACACACTGGGAGTCGTGTGTTTTTTATAGACAGTTTCATTCACTTTTTTCAGCCAGATTGAAATCCTGGCTAAAGCTCTAGCCCTTTTCTCTCTCCTCCCATTCCCCCTTCCCTCTCATCCCAATCCCCCTTAGCTCTCATTCCCCTTCCCCAATACCCAAAATGCAATTCTGGCTGCGCTGTTGAAGACAGGGCAGTACACCAGTAGCCAGGCCTCACAGCTGGGGCAGTGCACCAGTAGCCAGGCCTCACAACCATGGCAGTACACCAGAGCCAGCATCACAACCATGCAGTACACCAGGAGCCAGGCTACAACTGGCAGTAGACAGTCCAGCCATGGCAGTCACAGCCATCACGGCAGTACCAGAGCAGCATCACACCAGCAGTGCACCAGAAGCCAGGAATCACAACCATGGCAGTACACCAATAGCCAGGAATCACAACCATGGCAGTACACCAATAGCCAGGCCTCACAACATGGCAGTACACCAGGAGCCAGGAATCACAACATGGCAGTACACCAGGAGCCAGGAATCACAACATGGCAGTACACCAGAAGCCAGGAATCACAACCATGGCAGTACACCAGGAGCCAGGCATCACAACATGGCAGTACACCAGGAGCCAGGCATCACAACATGGCAGTACACCAGAGCCAGGATCACACCAGGCAGTCACCAGAGCCAGGCATCACAACCATGGCAGTACACCAGAGCCAGGCATCACACCATGGCAGTACACCAGAGCCAGGCATCACAACCAGGCAGTACACCAGGAGCCAGGCATCACAACCAGGCAGTACACCAGGAGCCAGGCATCACAACCATGGCAGTACACCAGAGCCAGGCATCAACCATGGCAGTACACCAGGGCCAGGCATCACAACCAGGGCAGTACACCAGAGCCAGGCATCACAACCATGGCAGTACACCAGAGCCAGGCATCACAGCCAGGCAGTACACCAGAGCCAGGCATCACAACCATGGCAGTACACCAGTAGCCAGGCATCACAACCATGGCAGTACACCAGGAGCCAGGCATCACAACCAGGGCAGTACACCAGAAGCCAGGCATCACAACCATGGCAGTACACCAGGAGCCAGGCATCACAACCATGGCAGTACACCAGGAGCCAGGCATCACAACCAATGCAGTACACCAGGAGCCAGGAATCACAACCATGGCAGTACACCAGGAGCCAGGCATCACAACCAGGGCAGTACACCAGGAGCCAGGCATCACAACCAGGGCAGTACACCAGGAGCCAGGCATCACAACCAGGGCAGTACACCAGGAGCCAGGCATCACAACCAGGGCAGTACACCAGTAGCCAGGCATCACAGCCAGGGCAGTACAAAAGGAGCCAGGCATCACAGCCAGGGCAGTACACCAGGAGCCAGGCATCACAACCAGGGCAGTACACCAAAAGCCAGGCATCACAACCAGGGCAGTACACCAAAAGCCAGGCATCACAACAAGGGCAGTACACTAGGAGCCAGGCATCACAGCCATGACAGTACACCAGAAGCCAGGCATCACAACCAGGGCAGTACACCAGGAGCCAGGCATCACAACCAGGGCAGTACACCAGGAGCCAGGCATCACAACCAGGGCAGTACACCAGAAGCCAGGCATCACAACCATGGCAGTACACCAGGAGCCAGGCATCACAACCAATGCAGTACACCAGGAGCCAGGCATCACAACCAGGGCAATACACCAGGAGCCAGGCATCACAATCATGGCATTACACTAGAAGCCAGGCATCACAATCATGGCAGTACACCAGGAGCCGGGCATCACAGCCAGGGCAGTACACCAGGAGCCGGGCATCACAGCCAGGGCAGTACACCAGGAGCCAGGCATCACAATTATGGCATTACACTAGAAGCCAGGCATCACAATCATGGCAGTACACCAGGAGCCGGGCATCACAGCCAGGGCAATACACCAGGAGCCGGGCATCACAATCATGGCATTACTCCAGGAGCCGGGCATCACAGCCATGGCAGTACACCAGGAGCCGGGCATCACAGCCAGGGCAGTACACCAGGAGCCAGGCATCACAATCATGGCATTACACTAGAAGCCAGGCATCACAATCATGGCAGTACACCAGGAGCCGGGCATCACAGCCAGGGCAGTACACCAGGAGCCGGGCATCACAGCCAGGGCAGTACACCAGGAGCCAGGCATCACAATCATGGCATTACACTAGAAGCCAGGCATCACAATCATGGCAGTACACCAGGAGCCAGGCATCACAGCCAGGGCAGTACACCAGGAGCCAGGCATCACAATCATGGCAGTACACCAGGAGCCGGGCATGACAGCCAAGGCAGTACACCAGAAGCCAGGCATCACAATCATGGCAGTACACCAGGAGCCGGGCATCACAGCCAGGGCAGTACACCAGGAGCCAGGCATCACAATCATGGCAGTACACCAGGAGCCAGGCATCACAACCAGGGCAGTACACCAGGAGCCAGGCATCACAGCCAGGGCAGTACTCCAGGAGCCGGGCATCACAATCATGGCATTACACCAGGACCCGGGCATGACAGCCAAGGCAGTACACCAGAAGCCAGGCATCACAATCATGGCAGTACACCAGGAGCCAGGCATCACAGCCAGGGCAGTACACCAGGAGCCAGGCATCACAGCCAGGGCAGTACACCAGGAGCCAGGCATCACAATTATGGCAGTACACCAGGAGTCGGGCATCACAGACAGGGCAGTACACCAGGAGCCAGGCATCACAGCCAGGGCAGTACACCAGGAGCCAGGCATCACAGCTAGGGCAGTACACCAGGAGCCAGGCATCACAATCATGGCAGTACACCAGGAGTCGGGCATCACAGACAGGGCAGTACACCAGGAGCCAGGCATCACAGCCAGGGCAGTACACCAGGAGCCAGGCATCACAGCTAGGGCAGTACACCAGGAGCCAGGCATCACAATTATGGCAGTACACCAGGAGTCGGGCATCACAGACAGGGCAGTACACCAGGAGCCAGGCATCACAACCATGGCAGTACACCAGGAGCCAGGCATCACAGCCAGGGCAGTACACCAGGAGCCAGGCATCACAGCCATGGCAGTACACCAGGAGCCAGGCATCACAGCCAGGGCAGTACACCAGGAGCCAGGCATCACAGCCAGGGCAGTACACCAGGAGCCAGGCATCACAGCCAGGGCAGTACACCAGGAGCCAGGCATCACAGCCAGGGCAGTACACCAGAAACTAGGCATCACAATCATGGCAGTACACCAGGAGCCGGGCATCACAGCCAGGGCAGTACACCAGGAGCCAGGCATCACAACCATGGCAGTACACCAGGAGCCAGACATCACAGCTCACTGGCTTATAAACACAAGGTTCAGTGGAGCGTGGTGGTACTCAGGCTTCTTGTTATGGGAGGTAAACGTGAGTCATATCTCCTTGTTGCATGCTCAGCTGACACTCATGTGGCGTCCCTCTTGTTAACACTCACTTCCCTTCCACTCAACCCCACTACATACTTTTCCTCCTGTCTTTTTTTTTGTTTTTGTTTCAGTAGAATGCTCATGCAGTCAGGAATTAGAAGGAACGGCCGCGATATACACGAAAAGCAATTAAATTCAAATTTATATATATTTTGTGAATTAATTTAGGTTGCCGTGTTGTGTGCTTGTTACTATCTGCCAAAGGCTCTTGTCAATAGACACAATGTGTGTGTGTGTGTGTGTACTCACCTAATTGTACTCAACTGATTGTGCTTGCAGGGGTCGAGCCACAGCTCTTTGCCCCGCCTCTTCACTGATAGCTTCTAGGTCACTCTGCCTGCTCCATGATCTTTATCATACCTCTTCTTAAAGCAATGTCTGAATCCTGCCTACACTACATCACTTTCCAGACTGTTCTACTTCCTGACAACTCTGACAAGTCTTCAACTTCGATTCCTCTCAGTATTTTATATGTCGTTATCATATCCCCACAATCTTTTCTGTCCTCCAGTGACGTCAGGTCAATTTTCCTTAACCTCTCGTAGAACAAGCCACTTAGCTCCGGGACTAAGTCTCGTTGCAAACCTTTGCACTTTTTTCTCTAATTTCCTGACGTGATTGTCCAGGTGTGGGTTCCAAACTGGTATAGTATATTGACACATTTGCATCTACACAGTCTAAATTTACAAGGTATCATCCTTCTCATAATGTGCCTCAGCATTAAAGGTTTGAATTCAGTCTGAATAAGCATTCTTCTGAGGCAGTCAGTATCGCTATGCGTAGTAAAATTGGCGATTTGGGACTTACACAGCCCTACGACAACGTAAATCCTTCAAGTGAGGAAAACACCGGAGCTAAAAGTTTGACCCTGACTAGAAGACTTATTTTCCACTTATTGCACGGAACCCTATGATTCAAAGTTTTTTAAACTGTTAGTATATTTATAAATTTACATCTACATATCCCAATAATAATAATAATGATAATAATAACAAGCGGAATAACATTTAAATTTTTCTACTTACATTTAGGTCACACTACATATGCATGCATGTATATATCTGTCTATCTATCTATATATCTATCTATCTATATCTATCTATATATATATATATATATATATATATATATATATATATATATATATATATATATATATATATATATATATATATATATATATATATATGAAGGACAACCACTATGAAAAATAGAAGAATTCCAAGCGCTTTCGTGACTACTCACATTATCAAGGAACTATATAAGGAAACATGACAAGAAGGCTTATAAGTGGCAAGATACACCTCACAGTAGCGTAACATCTCACGACTCTTCACAGAGTCGTGCGATGTTACGCTACTGTGAGGTGTAGTCTTTGTTAGGGGATGTGACTGTGAGGTGTAGTCTTGCCCCTTTATAAGCCTTCTTGTCATGTTTCCTTTTATAGTTCCTTGATAATGTGAGTAGTCACGAAAGCGCTTGGAATTCTTCTATTTTTCATAGTGGTTGTTTTGCATATTTTGATATCACCTGTTTACTATGATCTTTTTGCATATATATATATATATATATATATATATATATATATATATATATATATATATATATATATATATATATATATATATATATATATATTTTTTTTTTTCAACAAGTCGGCCGTCTCCCACCGAGGCAGGGTGACCCAAAAAGAAAGAAAATCCCCAAAAAGAAAATACTTTCATCATCATTCAACATTTTCACCACACTCATACATAATCACTGTCTTTGCAGAAGAGCTCAGATACGACAGCTGAGAATAGTCCTCCCAGCTGTCACTATCTCAGACCCCTTTTAAAGTGCAGGCATTGTACTTCCATTTCCAGGACTCAAGTCCAACTAAATCAATTAACTGGTTTCCCTGAATCCCTTCACAAAATGTTACCCTGCTCACACTCCAACAGATCGTCATGTCCCAAAAACCATTCGTCTCCATTCACTCCTATCTAACACGCTCACACATGCTTGCTGGAAGTCCAAGCCCCTCGCCCACAAAACCTCCTTTACCCCTTCCCTCCAACCTTTTCTAGGACGACCCCTACCCCGCCTTCCTTCCCCTACAGATTTATACGCTCTCCAAGTCATTCTACTTTGATCCATTCTCTCTAAATGACCAAACCACCTCAACAACCCCTCTTCAGCCCTCTGACAAATACTTTTAGTAACTCCACACCTTCTCCTAATTTCCACATTCCGAATTTTCTGCATAATATTTACACCACACATTGCCCTTAGACAGGACATCTCCACTGCCTCCAGCCTCCTCCTCGCTGCAGCATTTGCAACCCATGCTTCACACCCATATAAGAGTGTTGGTACCACTATACTTTCTTACATTCCCTTCTTTGCCTCCATGGATAACGTTTTTTGTCTCCACAGATACCTCAATGCACCACTCACCTTTTTTCCTTCATCAATTCTATGGTTAACCTCATCCTTCATAAACCCATCCGCTGACACGTCAACTCCCAAATATCTGAAAACATTTACTTCTTCCATAATCCCTCTCTCCAATGTGATATCCAATTTTTCTTTATTTAAATCGTTTGATACCCTCATCACCTTACTCTTATATATGTTCACTTTTAACTTTCTACCTTTACATACTCTCCCAAACTCGTCCACTAACCTTTGCAACTTTTCTTTAGAATCTCCCATAAGCACAGTATCATCAGCAAAAAGTAACTGTGTCAACTCCCATTTTGCATTTAATTCTCCATAATTTAATCCCACCCCTCTCCCCAACACCCTAGCATTTACTTATTTTACAACCCCATCTATAAATATATTAAACAACCATGGTGACATTACACATCCCTGTCTAAGACCTACTTTTACCGGGAAGTAATCTCCCTCTCTCCTACACACCCTAACCTGAGCCTCACTATCCTCATAAAAACTCTTTACAGCCTTCAGTAACTTACTACCTATTCCATACACTTGCAACATTTGCCACATTGCTCCCCTATCCACTCTATCATATGCCTTTTCTAAATCCATAAATGCAATAAAAACTTCTCTACTTTATATAAATGCTGTTCACATATATGCTTCACTGTAAACACTTGATCTACACATCCCCTATCCACTCTAAAGCCTCCTTGCTCATCTGCAATCCTACTCTCTGTCTTATCTCTTATTCTTTCAATAATAAACCTGCCATACACTTTACCTGGTATACTCAGTAAACTTATTTCCCTATAATTTTTACACTCTCTTTTATCCCCCTTCCCTTTATATAAAGGAACTATACATGCTCTCTGCCAATCCCTAGGTACATTCCCCTCTTTCATACATTTATTAAACAAAGATACCAACCACTCCAGCACTATATCCCCCCCTGCTTTTAACATTTCTGTCATGATCCCGTCAGTTCCAGCTGCTTTACCCCCTTTCATTCTACGTAATACCTCACGCACCTCCCCCACACTCACATCCTGCTCTTCTTCACTCCTAAACGATGTTGTACCTCCCTGGCCAGTACATGAAATTACCGCCTCCCTTTTTTCATTGACATTTAAAAGTTCCTCAAAATATTCCCGCCATCTACCCAATACCTCCAGCTCTCCATCTACTAACTCCCCTACTCTGTTTTTAACTGACAAATCCATTCGTTCCCTAGGCTTTCTTACCTTGTTTATCTCACTCCAAATTTTTTTCTTGTTTTCAGCAAAATTTCTTGACAGAGCCTCTCCCATTCTTTCATCCGCTCTTCTTTTGCACTCTCTCACCACTCTCTTCACCTTTCTTTTACTCTCCATATACTCTGCTCTTCTATTAACACTTCTGTTTTGTAAAAACCTCTCATAAGCTACCTTTTTCTCTTTTATCACACCCTTTACTTCTTCATTCCACCACTCACTCCTCTTTCCTCCTGCACCCACCCTCCTATAGCCACAAACTTCTGCCCCACATTCTAATACTGCATTTTTAAAACTATCCCAACTCTCTTCAACCCCCACTACTCATACTTGCACTAGCCCATTTTCCATTTTCAATATATATATATATATATATATATATATATATATATATATATATATATATATATATATATATATATATTTATATGTGTAGATACCAGCTGAGGAAGTGGACTGGGGACCTTCATCCTCTGAGAAAAGAATAAACTTCAGAGAAAATTCGAGATTCTCTCTGAAGCGTTTGAATATTTTCTTCTCCTACCACTCCCTATATTCTACTATATTCTAAGTGGACTTTATTTAAAGACAAAATACCGATAGGTATCGATAATTTTTTCGGTGGCAGTGAAGAAACGTCCGATACCAGCCGATACTATTAAACTTATTGCACGTGTGCTTAAAAATATCAAAATTAACACTACCTCACGATTGTGAGGGTTAATCTCTCTCTGTTTACACAGGGTTTTACATGGTTAGGTTAAGGATTCCAAACTTTATTTACAAGATAAGAACTGTTACCTATATCGGCTCCTTTAAAAGGCTTTTTATTGTTATGAGACATACAAGTAGGGAACAGGATGGAGTTGGAGCCATCTGTGGGCCAGCAATTTGATCAACTGGCTTTATTTCGTTGATATCATTATTCTGTACGAACATGTTTCAGACTCGAGTCATCCTGGGAATAAATGATCTCGGATGAAGTGATGTTCTGGAGAAGGGTACAGCCAGAGTGAAGTTGCTGCTGGCTGCCCGTCTTGTTGTGTTGAAGCTCACTTCTCGCTGTCCTCGGAGTACTTTGACAGTACTGACCTTGTACATAACAGTAAGACCGCCCACATCCCTCCTATGTTGAAGGCTCTGCTGAAATGACAGATCTATCCAGGCTGGGTCCAGAGGAGAGATGAGGCGTCTTGGTCTGTTCTCTACTCTGTCAAGAAGTTTTACATGAGATGGGGGGACAGGCAATCCAAGAAAGTGGAGCATACCCAAGGTGTGAGCGTACTTTTGCCTCATACAGAATCTTATAACCTTTACTGTCGAGCAGATTCGAGATATACCTTTACTTTTGAAAAGTTTCGAGAGTTTCACTACTCTCGGAGCCCAGCCATGGGCAAGGCTCGTCTGGCTCCTCTCGAGAGAGTTGGAGTTAGAGCAGAGGTTAGACTGAGCATCCCAGACTGTTTTCTACTCATAACTGTACTCTGAATGTCAGGAGGCAGAGTGATACGAGCTGTTTACTGGGAGTCGTAGTAGGAACGACTCAGGCATGATGTCTACGAGAGCGGAGAGCATAAGTATTTTCTTTACAAGGGGCTCAGACGACTCAAGTATCTGAAGCCTGGCCTGACTAGTGTCAGTTGTCGAACGGTCAAATCGGGGTGACATGTAACACAGGGAGTTACAATGGCCTGGGCTCAGACCACACATGGGAACACACGGAAAACTTGCACACCCGCACTGAGCATGCGGTAATATTATTACTACATGACTTGCACTAGCAAATGATGCTTTTCTGTGCAAAAATCGACACTAAGGTATTCACGAACATGTGAGAACACTAGGAATGGAACACTGACTGAGATATGTTGAAGCGCTGTAAGCTTCCTTGCCGCCTTGTTTGCAAGATTTACAACGTGTTTCTTCATGGTCAGTTTGGAGTCAAATTTCTCTCCAAGGATATTAACTTCGTCCCCGGGTACCAACACTCTCCCATTCGTACTACTGTTCTCTCTCTCTCTCTCTCTCTCTCTCTCTCTCTCTCTCTCTCTCTCTCTCTCACACACACACACACACACCCGTGTTTCAGGGACGGGAAATCCTGTGTCACAAACCTACTGGAGTTCTATAACAGGGTGGGTAGATTGCGTTTTCTTGGACTGTAAAAAGGCTTTTGACACAGTTCCACACCAGAGATTTGTGAAAAAGCTGGAGGACCAGGCAGGGATAAAAGGGAAGGCACTGCAGTGGATCAGGGAATACCTGTCAGGAAGACAACAGCACATCATGGTACGTGACGAGCTGTCAGAGTGGGCGCCTGTGACGAGCGGGGTTCCACAGGGGTAAGTCCTAGGACTAGAGATGTATCGGATATCCGCATCCGCGGAACATCCGCATCCGCGGAACATCCGCATCCGCGGAACATCCGCATCCGCGGAACATCCGCACAATTTCTTACATCCACATTTGCATTTTACTGTAAACAGATATTCGCATATGCATCCGCATCCGCAAAATAAGGAAGAAAGGCATCGTCATACACATCCGTATCCGCGGATGTCTAAATTTTCACATCTGATACATCTCTACCTAGGACCAGTGCTGTTTCTGATATATGTGAACGACATGACGGAAGGAATTGACTCAGAAGTGTCCCTTTTTGCAGATGTGAAGTTGATGAGAAGAATTCAGTCGGACGAGGACCAGGAAGAACTACAAAGGGATCTGGACAGGCTGCAGGCGTGGTCCAGAAACAGGCTCCTGGAGTTCATCCCCACCAAGTGCAAAGTCATGAAGATTGGGGAAGGGCAAAGAAGACCACAGACAGAGTACAGTCTAGGGGGCCAGAGACTACAAACCTCACTCAAGTAAAAGGATCTTGGGGTCAGTATAACACCGGGCACATCTCCTGAGGCGCACATCAAACAAATAACTGCTGCAGCATACGGGCGCCTAGCAAACCTAAGAATAGCATTCCGACATCTCAATAAGGAATCGTTCAGGACCCTGTACACAGTGTACGTTAGGCCTGTATTGGAGTATGCAGCACCAGTTTGGAACCCACACCTAGCCAAGCACGTAAGGAAATTAGATAAAGTGCAAAGGTTTGAAACAAGACTAGTCCCGGAGCTAAGGGGCATGTCGTACGAGGAGAGGTTAAGGGAAATCGACCTGACGACACTGGAGAACAGAAGAGATAGGGGAGATATGATAACAACATATAAAATACTGAGAGGAATCGACAAGGTGGACAGAGACAGAATGTTCCAGAGATGGGACACAGCAACAAGGGGCCACAGTTGGAAGTTGAAGACTCAGATGAATCACAGGGATGTTAGGAAGTATTTCTTCAGTCACAGAGTTGTCAGGAAGTTGAATAGTCTGGGAAGTGATGTAGTGGAGGCAGGATCTATATATAGCTTTAAGAAGAGGTATGATAAATCTCATGTAGCAGGAAGTGACCTATTAGCGACCAGTGAAGAGGCTGGGGTCAGGAGCTGTGGCTCGACCCCTGCAACCACTAGGTGAGTGAGTACACCCACACCTACACACACACACACACACACACAAACACACTCTCTCTCTCTCTCTCTCACTATCGCTAAGTATCTTTGGCAACTAGTAACTAACTCAACAGTCCTAGTAATAAGTATTAACATTATCATCTCAGAGAAATTATTTAATATTTAACCTTCCTGTGTTATTTAATACCCATCGTGCAAAAGCATTTCCTTATATATTGAAGATAATCATAATAATTAAAAAAATAAATATAGGAAAAGTATCGGTATAGACATCGGTATCGGTAAGATTTTTGGTATCAGTCCATCTCTTCTTTGTTGATACCTAATTAATTCTCCCACTGAAGTTACAATGCTGTTTCGTTTACTTTAAATCAGATAATGTTAGAATACTTATGTTTGTGTCAGGTTTGACAAGTGTGACCATGGTGTAATTGCGCACAAAATGCGTACACTAAAGTTAACTGCAAAAGTGGCCAGGTGGATTTTTATCTTGTAAACAAATAGAACTCAGGGAGTAGTAGTAAACAACCTATCAATTTCCTGATGAAAAATGTGAACTTCCTTCTGCTGCAACATAAATGTTAACATACTATAATTGTTGGTGACCTCAACCAGCATCTTATACTGAGGGATTTTGAAGAACTTTGTTGACATCCCTACTCGACTGCGTGCGGCCAGAAGTAACAGCCTGGTTGATCAGGCTCTGATCCAACATGAGGCCTGGTCATAGACCGGGCCGCGGGGGCGTTGACCCACGGAACTCTCTCCGGGTAAACTCCAGGTAAACATCTCTGAGTAAAGTCGGAGGCTCACCTTGAAAAAAAACTTGTTATTCACGGCACGATACTCGCTCCATTTGTGTTCCTCATTCTTATATCCGACATTGACAAGGACATAAATCATACCACCGTAACATCCTTTGCTGATGACACCAGAATTTCTATAACAGCGGCATCCGTCAAAGAAACAGCAAATCTTCAGACGAATACAAATCAAGTCTACCAATCACACCATGCGCCTCGTACCTGTCAGCAGTGGTGACGGTGGTAGTGGTGACGGTGGTAGTGGTGACGGTGGTAGTGGTGACGGTGGTAGTGGTGACGGTGGTAGTGGTGACGGTGGTAGTGGTGACGGTGGTAGTGGTGACGGTGGTAGTGGTGACGGTGGTAGTGGTGACGGTGGTAGTGGTGACGGTGGTAGTGGTGACGGTGGTAGTGGTGACGGTGGTAGTGGTGACGGTGGTAGTGGTTGGAAGGTTACTCTTGTTACAGTTGTGACCTTCCACAATATTACAGCTTTTTGTGTGGTGTTTGTATGTTATGTCTCATTTTTTACATGATGATGTCCTCATTTCCACTATATCCGTATGTGATAACTGAAGTATTTTTCGGGGGGGTCAATGTCTCCGTGATCCTTTCTGACACGAGACTTCCTGGTGCATAAGGCCTGAGCAACCAGTTTACTGCTGGCCGCACACAGTTCAGGGTGGGAACCAGAATCCGGCCGGTCATGAACTCTTGAAAAAAGCCAGAGGTTTGTTGCTCATCCTGCTTATACATGAAAGCAGAGCGTTGAAAAGTCAAGGACCTCTAACACTTATCGAGTTCTCTCTTAGTGTACTTATCACGCTCCTGCTTTTTATTTGAGTTATTTTGCACCGTCTACCAAATCTCTTGCTTTCAAATGGAGTGATTCCGGTGTGCAGGTTTGGGTCCAGTCCCTCCAAGATTTTCCAGGTGTAAATTATGATATACCTTTCTCGCCTGCGTTGCAATGAGTGCAGTTCAAGAGACTTCAAACATTCCCTGTAGTTCAGATGTTTGACTAAATGCATTGAAAGTTCTCTGTACGTTTTCTAGATCAGCAGTCTGTCCTGCCTTGAAGGCAGTAATCTTCATTTTTAAGTGTATCTTTCCTCTTGAAGGGAAAACCTGCAAATCTTCCGTAAATACTGAACCCATAATGGAATGCTTGGCAATATATATCATCATCAACCTAATAAAGTCTTCCCGCTGAGGCTGACAGATTTCATTATGCCGTGTGAAATATATTCTTTGTGATGGAGTATGGAAGAATAACCATCTTGGGTGATGGGTTTCAAGTAGCCTCATAATGTGGTGTATCTACTGTTGATAATAAATAAACATTCATTTTGTGTTCGACTTTAAATCTGGAAAAAGGGGAGTAACTCAATATACGGCATCACTGATTCCCGTCAGATTACCGTTGATCCTAGAGCCAGGACGCCCTTCACCCGGGCCTGCTACCGAATTGCGAATTTCTCATTTATTCATTGTTGGTTTTTCCTCTCACTTTTGTCTGGGTTGTGTTGGTGCTATCGACTGTATTGACAAATACATTGAGCATATGCCTATCACATCTGTGGGGAATACCTCTTTGTATAGTATGTATTCAGTATAAATTATAGAATGAGACATTCTTCACACATTTAAAATTGACAGTGAATATTACTTGTCCACTGCTTCTGGTGTCTCCATACTTGCCACCTCTCTATTCAACTGAAGCCTGCTGTGTGGGCGAAACATTTCGGAATAAAGATTCCTAAGTGTTGCACATGTGACTTACTTTTCTACTTGTCAGTATTTTGTATCATTAGGATATTCACCTCTTAAATATGTCATTATGACGGTCCCTGAGCTGGTTGAATAAGGATACACAGTCACCTTATTCCTCACATCACGATGGTGGAACACTGGACTGTCCACACCTGTCCACTAAAGCTTTGACATACACATTGAGGATAAACACTCGCCTCATTCTTCCTCTCATCACCGTGGAATACCAGACACTATTCTTCACCACTACACCCCTGACATACACCTCAAGGCAAGTTTTGTAGAAGGGTTCTTGGTGTTAACAGGGTATCTTATGTCCCTATGGAAAGCGTGTCCTTATAAGCGATTTAGAAAATTTAAAGTAGTGGCAGCGCCCTAAAACACACTGTTACTATTCCTGACGGGTAACTTATCAAATCAAGTAATTTTATGTTAGGTTAGCGTAATTATGTTCTCCTAACTTAATCATTTCTAAATAAACGTAAACAATGCATAATTTTTCGTACCTGACGGGATTCTTTTCGATTTTCAGCTGCCGCTTTCATACGAAGACGCATCGTGGACGCGACGTCTGAAACATTCCTGGTATACTTTTCATTTAATTTCTTCTTTTATACCAGACTTTTCACACTGTATCGTCGTTGTGTAAGGAAACTGAACCACTATCTCCTGGTGCATGATTAGCCAGTTTGTGATGGCTATTGAAACTGCTGCCCTCTAGCACCAACAACCCGGTTGACTAGGCAGTCAGTAAGGAAATTTGGCCTCAGGTGTGGCTGCGAGAATAGAAGAACCCTGTCAGTTGTTGGTATATCACAGGACCACTGAGAACCAAACCGGCGTCCTTGTAAAGACAAGTTCATAACTTTACCGACTTAACCACGGATTAATAAAAGATTTCTACATGTGTAGCTCCAGTTGGTCCTTAACCCACTTTTTATTTACTGAATTCAAACGCCAGACTGGTGACCCTAGTGAAGAATCACACATGATGCACAACTATAACTTTTATTTTCACATTTCCTCCTTTGTGTAAAGCTATACACAGAAGAAAAAGTTGTCCTGATTAAAGCTTGCTCTGCAATATCTTTCTACTTATGGTAAAAGAGACACTAGTTGCAGTGGAGTAATTTATTGATGCAAAGTTCCACTCACGGCTGGACTTATTCAAGCACATACCAGAAAACAAACAGCTTAAATAGAGCAGAAGTCAGGCACAAGAGTGAGGTACATCAAAGTTTATAAGATTAATTGAGGTACTGTAGGTGACCTACTACCCTGTGTTAGATTTTTTTTTCTAGAACAGTTCGTGCTATAGTGTCTGCTAAAGTGAACATGTCACTATTTTGTTCGATGGTGTTTGTAGGCGTTATTCTAGAAGATGCCAAGCCTCTACGCTTGACTTCATTGTTCTGGTGGAACAATAGTGTGGCCCTATTCCACACTATTAAGAGATACGGTGCTGCGTTATTGATGCCGTCAATTCTTTAGGCGTGTGTTCCTGTAGATGAATAGAAAAGCTTCTCGTCATTTTCCCGACGTAGACTAGGGCGCATCCTCCGCAGGGAATACTGAAACTTGCAGTCTTAGCAGTAACCACTGCGATGTCTGTCATTACTTTAATGGCATATAATATCAACAAGTTGATAAGACATGTGTAACACCTGTCCATCTTTATTGATGGAGAAGTTTCACCAGCTAGTGGCTTTTTCAGTCCAATAAATACAGAGAATGAAGACTGGAAACGGTAGAAGATATTGAGAGGTAATTTGAAGTGATCAATCCCTTAGCCTTGACAGAATATATTCACTTGCTCAACCTTGTGTAGGTTGAAGCTCAGTAGCATGGCGATACTGTGTTGCAGATGAGTGAGACTCCTGCAACGGTTTGGTATCTTTATTCTTGAAACGATTCGCCTACACAGTAGGCTTCTTCAGTCGAATACAGAGACAGTAGAAGCAGTGGAGATATGAAGATGATGACATTAGTCCTTCAGTCTTGAAGTTTTTGAGATGGTCAGTCCCTCAGTCTGGAGAAGAGCTCCTCTCCATAGTCTGGAAGAATGTTCATCTGGAGGTGAACTCGTCTTCAGGCTGAGGGACTGACCACCTCAAAAACTTTACATCTTTACATCACCACTTGTGGTGTCTCCTCTGTATTCGACTGAGGAAGCCTACTGTGTAGGTGAAACACTCGAACAATAAATATACCAAACTGTTTCTGGTATATGTGTCTTACTCATCTTCTTGACGGTGTTGTACGGCATTTACATAATGATACTGTGATGGTTGTCATGCGCGGTCATCCCGCTCCCATTTCTGGTACTCTTTAAAAATTTCTTACTTTCACGATAACGTGAGATATTTTTTCAATGAATCATCTGTCGCCACAACTGAACTTTATTTTTAAGTACGATTAAGCAATAAAATCAGGAGACAAACACATAAATAATAGCGTAAGAAGACATTTGGGTTTGGAGAGCCACCACATGCATGTGGAATAATGTGAATAAATAATGACGACCTTTATAGCAGAAGTTGAACACCAGATCTAAGACGATCTCAGTCTGCTGTGACATTCTTCCTGGGTCCTCCCTACGTCTCAGACGTTCACAGTCTGCTGTGACCTTCTTCCTGGATCCTCTCTACGTCTCAGACGTTCACAGTCTGCTGTGACCTTCTTGCTGGGTCCTCCCTACGTCTCAGACGTTCACAGTCTGCTGTGACCTTCTTGCTGGGTCCTCCCTACGTCTCAGACGTTCACAGTCTGCTGTGACCTTCTTGCTGGGTCCTCCCTACGTCTCAGACGATCACAGTCTGCTGTGACCTTCTTGCTGGGTCCTCCCTACGTCTCAGACGCTCTCAGTCTGCTGTGACCTTCTTGATGGGTCCTCCCTACGTCTCAGACGTTCTCAGTCTGCTGTGACCTTCTTGCTGGGTCCTCCCTACGTCTCAGACGTTCACAGTCTGCTGTGACCTTCTTGCTGGGTCCTCCCTACGTCTCAGACGTTCACAGTCTGCTGTGACCTTCTTGCTGGGTCCTCCCTACGTCTCAGACGCTCTCAGTCTGCTGTGACCTTCTTGATGGGTCCTCCCTACGTCTCAGACGCTCTCAGTCTGCTGTGACCTTTTTATTGGATCCTCCCTACGTCTCAGACGCTCTCAGTCTGTTGTTATCTTCTTGCTGGGTCCTCCCTACGCCTCATTTGCTTTCAACCTGCTGTGACCTTCTTGCTGGGTCCTCTCTACGTCTCAGACGCTCTCAGTCTGCTGTGACCTTCTTGCTGGGTCCTCCCTAAGTCTCAGATGCTTTCAGTCTGCTGTGACCTTCTTGCTGGGTCCTCCCTACGTCTCAGACGCTCTCAGTCTGCTGTGACCTTCTTACTGGGTCCGCTGGGTCCTCCCTACGTCTCAGACGCTTTCAGTCTGCTGTGACCTTCTTGCTGGATCCTTCCTACGTCTCAAACGCTCTTAGTCTGCTGTGACCTTCTTGCTGGGTCCTCTCTATGTCTCAGACGCTCTCAGTCTGCTGTGACCTTTTTGCTGGATCCTCCCTACGTCTCATTCGCTCTCAACCTGCTGTGACCTTCTTGATGGGTCCTCCATACGTCTCAGATGCTCTCAACCTGCTGTGACCTTCGTGCTGGGTCTTCCCTATATTTCAGACACACTCAGCCTGCTGTGACCTTCTTGCTGGGTCCTCCCTATATTTCAGACACTCTCAGCCTGGTGTGATCTTGATGGGTCCTCCCTACGTCTCAGATGCTCTCATCCTTTCGATTTTTTGGAGATGAGATGCCACTGAGGGGGCACTGGACCAGTTCATGCAGATTATGTCCAGCTAGCCTAATTGATATGTCTGTGTAGGTCTGCGGGCTGTTGGCAGCAACAACCTGGATGATCAGGTAGTCAATTAATGACGTTTGGTTTTAGGCCCGGCTTCGAGTCAACTCTCGAAAACGCTCAAATATGTTTCATAACATAGTGCGTAAGTGGAACGCACTGGATAAAGAGGTCATTGAGACAAACTCTAGACAGTTTCAGGAGTATATATGATCAGTATCTGGAGGCCAGAAATCAATGAAATTCCATTAAGAGTTAAGATGCGGGACAAGGAGCAATGACTTGACTCCTGCAAACACAACTAAGCCAGTACAATAAAGTACTGGCCTGTAACATGTGTCAGGGAGGGAAATGTCATGTGATGAACATGTCTACTAATAAACATACTCTGTGTTAGGGATGAATGTGTGGTGTCAGCTTGTACTAGGAGTTTAGGACAACATAGTGCCAACATGTATTATGACACGTTGCTGCATTTCTGAGACACGCCCACCGCCGGAGGTCACCTCATGCATATGGGTTTATGCATATATATTAGATATTTATATCTTTCATTATAAATAATGTTATGTTTTGTGTTGCAGGTGCGTGTGTGTGTTGGTGGGAAGAGTGTGGTACTGCTGGTGTCCTGCGCCTCAGGGGTACTTCTTGCGGTAGGTTTAACTATATTAAATATTACAGACTAGCTCATGTATAAAGATTTTTTAAATTGGCGTCGCAACCAATAAATATACTCATCAAGAGAAGTGCATTACCGAGTTTGGTTGACAGTAAACTTTGCTACAGCCGTAATTAAATAAATGTGTTTTATTCATATGCGTTTCTGGCTGAAAGTGGGTCATATATTAGGTTGGGATGGTAAGAGGTGCTCCACTACTCTGCATTGATCTGGTGACGGTCACAACCTCAGCGGTTGACATCACTGCATCATCACCTCTGCATTATAGAAGCATACCGGTATATAGATTTTAAAATGCACCGTGATTAACACAAGACTACATGAAAATATTGAAGGCCAAGAAGGGGTCTCTCCTCACACAAACTTTACAGTTTCTTCTTCCTGAAGAGCAACATCCACAGCAGGTAGTTCAACTCATAAACTGCCATTAAATTGACCCACTGGTTAATGAGTCTTATTACCGCAGTATAATAACGGAAGAGAACTTGGCAACGAGGAACACGAGATACTAATGTGTGTAGATGCTTTTTTGCCCTCTGATTGAGCCTTTCTCTCAACTTGTGGCTCGCCTCTTATCCCCTCACAATACGGTGTTTACCTTCGTGCTGTGTCAACGTGCACAGTTTACCAATGTGGGGTGTTGCACAGCAACCGCAAATGCAATTTTAAAAAAGTATAGTAATTAGGTCGCTGTCCCTCCCCCCTTCCCCCTGGAATCACGGGAGTTTCTGGGGCGTATGTTGACAGAGGCGGTATTTATATGTATGGGTCATGTTCTCAGGATGTTTCATATTCCCGTAGTAGATGACCTGGTTTTAGCCTCTAGTGAGTACTTAATGAAATCTCCAGCCTCCTCATAAGATAGGCAGAGTGAAAACAGAAATATTTGTGGTTTATTACGCTCTCCCTCCTTCCCACCCGCACACAAACACGTACATGGAGGACAAAAACCTGAAAGCAAAAAGCTAAGATAAAGGGAAGACATAGACTTGGGAGAAAAACAAGGAATGAAAAAAAAAATATTTTATTACGGATGGGAGTTTATGTGGCGTGAAAAAAAGGTCATTGCAGATTTTCTTTGCAAACGCAGACTATCTGGTTACCTGTAGTGGTTTGCGAGGGGTCATCGCCCCCGTGGCCAGGTTCCATACCAGGTTTCCAGGTGCTTGCCTGATTGACCACCACAGCTCGGATGGTCACGAACTGACTTGAGAAACGTATCAAGTTCCCTCTTGAAACCCAGAGGCTGGAGAAAGTGACTCATGTTTGCGTGGAGCCAACCTATAAGAGAACCTAATAGAAATGAGAATACACTAGACACTAGACTTGATCTTTATGAACAATGAGGAAATAATACATACCAATTCCCAATACACAACGTCATGGAAGCACAAATAAGCATAAATTCATGCATAGAAAACCTAAGAAATAGCCAACGTGATGGAAGGTTCAGTAAATTTAACTTCAATAAGAGAATTGAACGGGACAGACTAAATGAAGAACTATCAAACATTGCATACAAAGTGGCTCTGAGCACCCATAGTGCATGGAAAAGCTAAATACACAAGCATACAATGTATGCACAAAATATTTTCCTCTACAGAGATATCAGTAATATAAGAGCAATGCAGCAAAGAGTGTTACTAAATTGTTTAAAAACGAGCGTATGTCTCAACAAAGAAAAGATAAAGGAAAGTGCCCACCATCCCTTCTGCCTAGTCACTGTCTAAACACTGATACTAATTACCTGGAGGCAGTTTCGGGGGTCAACACCCCCGCGGCGTTTTTTACTAGTGTTTATTTTGTTTATGTGGAACCCAGATATTTGGTCAGCTGGATTATGTGGCTTGAATTATAAAAAGCTTGTGGCATCTTGAGCGGGACATCTTAGGCTTTGACAGTTTTGTTTATGCCTTAGTCCTAGGCGGCAGCGGGAGCATTCACTCACTCTAATTTATGTTACAATTTTTAAATATTTTCTAAGTTTCACTAATTTGGTTTTCTCACAACCTTATTTTTTTTTACTGATAACGCTGATTCCACTGTGGTTTTCTTATTTGTTCTTGTGTTTTCGTTTCAAATTTTAACTCTAACATTTACCTTGTATGGCAACACCTTCCCGAGTGAGGACACTAGGTTTGAAGGCGCCTGGTTAACTTGACATTATCAGTATGGTTTATGTTTTCCACCCTTCCTCTCCTGTACCCCCACTATGCTACTCCTACTTCCCACCAACCCATGCTACCCACTATCCTCTGCATCATCCCCTTCCCCAAACTCCTTCGCCAGCTTTTTTTTATCTTGTCCTCGAAACCCTTCACCCATTATACCATCAAACCTAACAAGAAGAACCAGAGAGTGGAATTCAAATGCAGAGTCTGATTGAAAAAAAATGTAGGATTGGAAATCCTAGATATCATAGTCATTACTGATATTAAACACGTCAACATAAAATAAAATCATTGTTTCTTGAAGGGTACCAAATATTGAGAAAAGAAAGGGAAAGCAGAGAAGGTATGGAACAGGACAATCTGCACAACGCAAACCAGCACGGTTTTGAAACTGGAAGATCATGCTTGTAACAAATGTTAAACCATTATAACAGAATTATGGAAGCGTTGGAAGAAAACCAAAACGCAGATATAATTTACAGATTTTGCAAAGACGTTTGACAAATGCGATCATGGAGTGATTGCACACAAAATGAGACTATAGACATAACGAGGAAAGTAGGGAGATGGATTTTCAAATTTCTAACACATAGAACACAAAGAATTGTAATAGTACACAGAGCAAAATCCAGCATTAGCGAGGTAGAAGGCTCAGTACCCCAAGGCACTGTGTTGGCACCTTTGTTGTTTTTTTATCCTCATAACGGATATATATAGATCATAAAAATCCCGTCACAGTTTTGTATCATTATTTGCAGATGACGCTAAAATAAACATGAAAATGACATTGATAAAAGACACTGAAAATTTTCAGGAAGATGTAAGCAAGATTTTCCAGTGGGTAATGGAAACCAAAATGATGTTCACTGGAAAGAATGAAGAGCTCAAAAGGGACTCTATTCAAAAACCCAAGTGGATCATCAAATAGAACGAAAGGAACACGTGAAAAACCTTAGAGTAATTATGTCTGTTGACCTGATTTTTTTTTTAAAGAACACAATAAGAAAGATGTCACGATAAGCAGGAAGATGACGGGTGGATAATGAGAACTTTCAAAACAAGGGAAATAGTGCCAGTGGTGACACTTTTCAAGTGACTTGCGCTCTCTCGTTTAGAATATTGTTCAGGGCAGGAAAGATATCAGACCTGGAACAGATACAGAGATCATTTTCAGGTCGCACAGAGCTGTAGAAATCCTAAACATGTACTCATTGGAGTGTGAGAGAGAGAGACTTGATAATATATATACTTTGAAAGTACTTGAGGACCTTGCTCCAAGTCTGCACACTGCCATAACAACATATTGAAATTGAGAGGTATGGGAGGAAGTTCAAAATATACCCAGTGAAAAGCAGGGACTCTGTGGGCACAATAAGAGAATGTTGTATCAATACCCGTGACCCCAGACTATTGAACATTTTACCAGAAGATATCGGAAACACTACTGAGAAAAGTGTAGAAGTCTTCAAGAAGAAATTGGACAAGTACCGTCACTGGACAATAACTTTCAAAACAAAAGATGCCATGCCAGTGATGATCCTTTTAAGTCACTTGTTCTTTCTAGGCTCGAATACTGCTATACATTAACAGCACCATTCAAGGCAGGTGAAATCACAGATCTAGAGAATATACAGAGAACCTTCATTGCACGTATAAGTTTAGTCAAGCTCCTTAATTACTGGGAAGGTTTGAAGTCCCTTGACCTGTACTTCCTGGAACGCAGGCGAGAAAGGAAAATCCTAGAGTGACTGGTTCCAAATCTGCACACAGAAATCACTCCCTCCGAAAGCTAAAGACAAGGCAAACGGTGCAATATACTCTCAAATTATTATATTTTCTCATAGTACACTAAGAGAAAATACAATAAGCGTTCGGGGCCTAAGACTGTTCAACAGCCTCCCATCATGCATAAGGGGAATTACCAATAGACCCCTGGCTGCCTTCAAAAGGGAACTGGAAAGATACTTAAAGTCAGTTGAATCTGTTAAAACCGCCCTCTTGTCAATTATGTCATACTTGCCTATAGGCCATGTAATATAAGGCAACCACCAGTATGACGGTTGGTAGAAGGGTGTACCCCGGTGACCCCTTCTACCAAACCTTTATACTATTTGTTGCCTTATATTACATGACCTATAGATAATTATGACATTGACACTCGTGATTGACAGTATTTCAGTCCCAGGCCACTGTGCACCCAGGTGTGACCCGTTTTCAAAATTTTTCTACTCAAGCAGCCTAGCTTGTGGCCAGATTGTCCTGGTGACTCCCTGATCAGCCAACCACCTGTAATTATTCCTCATCACTGCAAGAGTGAGTGTTGTGAACGTGCTGGTGAAGTTGGTGTGAAGTGTAAACGTACTGGTGAGGGAGCCGGTCCCAGGGGCGGTGTTCCCGTAAAGTAGTGCTCCTGAGTAACTCCTGCCTTCCCTCACCCTCTCTACCTCCATCTCATTTACCATCACTCTTTTCCTCCATAATTATCTCCATCAGTCTGTTCCTATCATCATTCCGCTCCTCTCCCTATTTTCTTCTTTTACTTCACTCTACTCTCCTCCATTCAGTTCATATCTCTGCTTGTCTTCATTCACCAGCGCCTCTCCCTCCCCCGTCTTTCCTTGCCTACTTCCTCACCATATTTCACGTTTTTTTTCTCTCGCTTCATCTCTCCTTCCTTCACTCCCCCCCCCTCTCCCTCATTCCTAACAACCAAACCATCAGTATCACGTTCCGGATAAGTAATTCCGCTCATTTGCATAAATTACTGCGAATCTTAACGATGTAAGGGAATTGGATTGTGTAATCTTGACATAATTATGGGCGGGGCAGACGGGCTGGTATCTCTGGGGCGGACATCTGCAACAAGAGAGAGAGGAGCGGCAGTTACAAGAATAAGGATGTCAGACAAAATGGGAGTAGGACCTACTGGGGTCACTTAATTTAGAATAGAGTTCGGTGCCACTGAAGGAGTCTGGCCACTAAATGAGAGAGAGAAAATAGGGAAGAACGTAAAGAGTTTTGGGTGTGGGTGGAGAGGTTTGGTATATACCTTACCTTTGATATACCTTGATGAGTTTCGAGAGTTTTTCTACTCCCGGAGCCCGGCCATGGGTAGAAGACAGAAGAGGAAGAACGAGTTGGTGTGTGGTGTGGTGTGTGGGGAAGGGGAGGGGAGGGGGATGAAGTGGTCAGTTACGCGACTATGCATAACAAGTAGCTTAGGCATTACACCTGAACTACCACCACAATACTCATCAAGAATTTCAATAAAACCTTATAACTTGCATTAAATATTCTATGGAGAAGAAGCATGGACCCTGGAGTCATCCTCCAGTAATTAAAATCCACTGATATCGCCTCACTCCACAAATGTGGTAGTAAACAATATCAAAAAACAAAAATGATAGACTAATAGCCCTAACGATCCACATAACCTCGATCTCTGAAAATATTTTAAGAAACAAGATTGCTACTCGCATAAAATCGTGCCAGTTGCATAACCCCGGTCAACATAGGTTCGGTTCAGAACAGGTCACTCCTGTATTCTGCAATTGCTGGGGCATTACGACGTGGTCTTGTATGCACTTGAGGACAAGCAAAATCCAGATGTATATATACACTGATTTTGCAAAAGCCTTTGTAAGTGCGACCATTGGGTAATTGCACACAAAATGCGCGCAAAAGGAATAACTGGGAAAGTGGGCAGAAGCACATGTAACTTCAAAACAAATAGAATCCAGTGAGTAACAGTAAACAGAATACACAGATAGCCCGCACATAGGAGAGAGCAGCTTACCACGACGTTTCGGTCCGATTTGAAATCACTGGCTACTATAGTGAAAATTTCTGCTTCCTAAGGCACGGTATTCGCCCCACTCTTCTTCCTCATTCATATTTCTGACAGATAGGAACATAAAGCATATCACTGTTTCATTCTTGGCAGACGATACTAAAATTTGTATGAAAGTGACATCCACAGACGATACAGCGAGCCTCTCCACTGGTATAAACAAAGTCTTTCAGTGAGATACTGACAGTAGTGTGATCAATGAGGATAAATTTCGGTTACGTCACTGAAGAATGGAGGAAATAAAAAAAAATCAAAGTGCAAGACAAACTCAATCACTCAGTAGAGCGTAAGTTAAATGTGAAAGACCTGGGAGTAATAATGTCAGCTCTCACGTTCAAGGAGCACAAAAATGTTATTATCATAACTGCAAGAAAAATGCTGAGCTGCGAAACTAGAACCTTCAGATCAAGAGATGCCAAACCAATAATGATACTCTTCAGGTCATTTGTTCTATCTGGGCTGGAATTTCTGTGTACTAACGGCCCCCTTCAGGGAACACAAATTTGTTGAATTGCAAAATGCAAAGAAAACCTTCACAACTCGTATAAAATCAGTCAAGCACCTAAATTACTTGGAGCACTTGAAGTCCTTAGTACTGTACTCCTTCAAACGTAGTCGAGAAAGATATATCATGATCTACATCTGGAAGATACTGGAGGGTTTGGTTGCAAACCTTCACACCGAAATTTCTACATATGAATACAAGAGGTTTAGCAGACGGTGCTGGATATCTCCAGTGAAAAGCAGGGAAGTGATGCGTGCACTGATAGAATACTGCCCCTTCATGCATAAGAAGGATTACAAACAAATTCATAGCTGTCTTCAAGAGTGGGCTCGACAAATTCCTCAAAACAGTTCCTGATCAGCCGGGTTGTGGTGCATTCGTTGGAATGCGAGCGGTGGGCACTACCAGCTTGATTGATCAGGCCAGTAACCAGGACTCTTGATCTGGGATCGGGCTGTGGAAGTAGTGATTTCCGGAAACGACTCCAAGTAAACTCCAGGTGAGCCACATAGTGCGGTGCCTTACTGTTCCATACGTTACTGTTACCTCCCCTGACTCCCCAATCTTCCTCTCCCTCTGCTACTACCTGCGTACAGCCTCCCATGCCCCCTTCTTTTCTACCACCTCCGAAACTCTGCAGTAAACTCACTCCTCACTACCATTTCCTTCCCTCATATTTCCCAAGTGTCCAGCTTTAATCACCACCCATTTCCCAAGGCTTCCCCCTCACATCCTTCACCCGGTGTAAGCCTACACCCCGTCTATCCCCTCTTCCCTCATCTACATAGAACCCTCGTCCCTTCCCACAGCAAACTCAGATCCATGCCCATAACCACTAAACACCCTTACCACCCAACTCAGTGTCCATTAGCTGGAGATCACCTCATAAATCCTCTCACATTTAATTCCTGTAGCCTCTCATATAGTCATCCATGAAAGGTCACCTCAGTGTCCACCCACACAAACCATATAGCAGATAGCTCAGAAAAAGTAATCGACAGATGTCTTAATGAATGGTACACCAGTTCAGAGAGACTATCACAAACAAAATATGTGAGTTTAAGAAGAGAATACCAAATGAGACCCAGATATCAGAGCAGTAACAGAAAGTGATTTAGACAGAATCCTCCCAGAAATGAAGAGGAGAAAGACTGAACGGGGGTGTCTGTGAGGTGATGCGTTTGGTCATAGACAAGTCAAATTTTGAAGAGATGACGAACTTATATCTTATCAACCTGACTGACCAAGCTATCAAGCAGGAGGTCTAGTCTGAGACCCATACCAACGCCTCCACACTGTGTGGTGCACTACCAACAACTACCTCCACACGGAGTAGTGCAGGACCATTTCCGCAGGGTCTGATGCACCACCACCCCACACATTGTTGCATCTCACACTGACAGTGTCCCAGGTGGTGTTATAAGAGAGGTTACCCACCACCGTTACATCATTTGTCACTATTGACTCCTTATTTAGGGAACCAAGGGACGGGGGAAGGACGGATGGAAAGAGCCCATAGGTAGGGAGAGACAGAGATGGAGAGTAGGGGTAGAGGGAAGCGTCAAGGGACAGAGGAAGGCAGAGTAAGAGAGGCTGGAAGGCAGAGTAAGAGAGGCTGGAAGGCAGAGTAAGAGAGGCTGGAAGGCAGAGAGAGAGGCTGGAAGGCAGAGTAAGAGAGGCTGGAAGGCAGAGTAAGAGAGGCTGGAAGGCAGAGTAAGAGAGGCTGGAAGGCAGAGTAAGAGAGGCTGGAAGGCAGAGTAAGAGAGGCTGGAAGGCAGAGTAAGAGGCTGAGGCAAGAAGAGATGGAAGGCAGAGTAAGAGAGGCTGGAAGGCAGAGTAAGAGAGGCTGGAAGGCAGAGTAAGAGAGGCTGGAAGGCAGAGTAAGAGAGGCTGGAAGGCAGAGTAAGAGAGGCTGGAAGGCAGAGTAAGAGAGGCTGGAAGGCAGAGTAAGAGAGGCTGGAAGGCAGAGTAAGAGAGGCTGAGGAAGGCTGAGGAGTGTAAGGTAGGTGAGGCGATGTAGAGGTGATTTTAAGTTGAGATGTTAATTTTAATTAAGGGGATTTGTTGCTAATTTGGCAAGGGAACACTCTCCACGAGGCTGATGGTGATCATTTGATGAGCAGCTCATTAAGATCACTTGAAAACTGTGCTGGTGTATCTTAATAGGAAGTATTTTTGCATTAATTTTGGGCTGCGAGGGTGCCCGTTTGCCAGTTTTTTGGCCAGTTTTATCAAATTTGATTTAAAAAAAATAAAAAAAAAATATTTTTTTTCACACAGGATTGTAGAAAACTTTGAAAAGAATAAATATGAGAAAATTAAACAAAAAATAAAAATAAAAATCAACGGTTTTATGGTGTTTTTAAGTTTAACGAGGAGAAACTTTCCTATTTTTTTCGGAACATTCTCAGCAACATTATCGTTTGCTTACTCATAAGTTTTCGTTTATTACTCGAGAACGCCTTATTCGATGGGCTTCAAATTTTCAATGCTTGTGTATGTATCATGGGCAAGATTCATGGGATTATTTGCTACATAGGCCATGCCCGAATTTTGTTTGTGTGTGATGGGTGGAGTCAGGCTCGTCTAATCATCTTGAAAATTTAAACACTGGTGTATCCTACTTAGAAGGTTGGTATATTAAATGTAGTGTTGATACCATTTTACCACTTTCTATCTCGAAGTGGTATAGTATTATTTTGCTTTATTGAATTATTTTGTCTTGGTACTGGTGAGGGGATCTTGATTTGAGGAACTGGACTTATCTTCCTCTTGTTTGGATCGAATTTGAATGTTCTCCATTCCACAGGCGCTATATGATTGTGGAGGCATCAGTCTTCAATGATCCATTCATGATATGAAATGAGTGGAAGGTTTCGTGGGTTTACGCTGTGGAGGCACAAATTTAATTGGAGTGTGTGTGCAATATCTGGAAAATGCATCTTCGGATCATTTAAACTGTTAGTGCTGAAGTGTTTTCCTCAAAGGGAACAATCTACTAATGTTAGGTCGTGTAAGTTATCACGTTCTAATTTTATTAATTAAATTAGTTTCTGCAAAAGAATTGGAGAATGTTTCTTGTGATCAGAAATAAATCACAACTTTTGACTATTTGGTTGTCCTAGGTAAAATTAACTTAATTTTCTTTTATGTACCTATAACGTCTGTGTCCTCATAATCATTGGTAAAAATTATATGTTATGTACACTATGCTTATATAAAACTTAATGTACTTACCTGGAGAAAAGTTTGGATTAATTTTGGAGTGTGTAGATCCCAATTTGCTTTTTTTGGAAACTAAAAAAATAAATACGCTTTTCATGCGATTATTTCTGCGTATAGCATCTGATTAGCTTCAACCCTTCCATGCTGATAACTCAGTAATGCAACTCCTGAACGGCGTCAAACCTAATACCCTTGTGTATTTTAGGATATTGGTCTTTTTGGTCTCTTTGTATGTTTGAATTAGATTTAGGCTGCATAATAGCTTAATTCACCATTTTTTTCTAAATTTGGATATTAGATTCCTTATGATAACTTGTGAATGTCTTTTCTGATTCCTTCAAATCTTCATCGCTAATATTCAACTGCTTTATCAACTTAGGTCGCACTCTGCAGTATTCCATCGCTGATGAGTAAGACACATGTGCAGCAGTTAGGTACAGATACCTTTCTCGCATTTAGCGCCGACCGAAATAAATCTAGTTGAGAGAATATCTAGTAGTGACGTGTATTGATTTATGAGTGGCTCTGTAAAATGTAAACGAAACAAAGGGCACGTAAGTCTTCTAATAGCATGTTCATTTTTTCACTATAATCTACCTTGTCCATAATTACTATCGCATTTGCTTTGTCTGTTTCGTAAGGTGAAGTCTTTTCCTTAATTCATCAAAGATTTGTTAAGTTATACCATGAATTAAATAAAGACGGGGGAACTTACGTGCCTCTTAAAAAGTTGTTTGAAATGAGTTTTTTTTTTTTTTTTTTTTACAACATTATTCCTTCATTACCGTAATAACACTAAGTTATGTTATAATTATAAATGAGTAAATACATTTTAGGACATCTTTAAAAGTAAGTGCCTTATGGTCCCTTTGTAAAAATTATACTTGTTTCCAGTAAAAGACAAAGACGTGCGAGTGTTAAGGAATTTGCCGGAAAAATGTTTGTCAATTGATGCAAAAAAATGGAAATACCTTTTTTTTTTTGTATGGGATGAAGCTCTTGGTCTTTGAATGTGATGGAAACTGACAAGTTGAAGGATGAGACACATGCAACATTTGGCAATCTTTATTATGGTAACGTTTCTCCAGCCAGTCACTTGTTGAGTCCATGACAGAGAAGAACCGTGGAAGATGAGGAGTTTGAGGCTGAGTGACTGATTATTTCAAATTCCTTTTTATCTTCCACATTTCTCTGTTTTGGACTGAAGAAGCCACTGCTTGGCGAAAAATTTTAATAATAAAGATTCACAAATGTTTCATAAGTGTCTCAATCTTCAATTGGTCTTTGAATTCTGGATCAAAGGAGACTGGAGGCATTGGAAATGTCTTGTCTGAGATTAATTTGTAGTAGAAACGTTGCACATAATAGGGAATAAATAATTCACAAGACAGTGTGCTAGTATGAAAGGTATAATAAAAACTCAAGTTGCAGTGGTTTGTTTATACCGAAAGAATGGAGTAGTAGACGTTGATATATATATATATATATATATATATATATATATAATATATATATATATATATATATATATATATATATATATATATATATATATATATATATATATATATATATATATATATATATTATATATATATATTATATATATATATATATATATATATATTATTGTAACCACGAACGAGTGGTATTGATCAATAACAACACTGGCTAGCCAGGTTCGAACCCATGTTTACTGGCCCGTCATTGTGAGCGAGATCTACATGACGCCTTTACCACAGGACCACCCAATCCTACAAGAACCAAGCACACAGCACATAACTATGTGTTTTACCTTGGTCCGAGGACATACAGAGGTGTGGAGCCTTCAAGATATTTCATTCTCATCCTGTTTGGTGTACTAGCCTACGAGCATTATTTATATATTATTGTAACCACGAACGAGTGGGTTCGAACCCTGGCTAGCGCAGTGTTGTTATTGATCAATACCACTCGTTCGTGGTTACAATAATATATAAATAATGCTCGTAGGCTAGTACACCAAACAGGGATGAGAATGAAATTATCTTGAAGGCTCCCACACCTCCGTATGTCCTCGGACCAAGGTAAAACACATAGTTATGTGCTGTGTGCTTGGTTCTTGTAGGATTGGGTGGTCCTGTGGGTAAAGGCGTCATGTAGATCTCGCTCACAATGACGGGCCAGTACATGGGTTCGAACCCTGGCTAGCGCAGTGTTATTGATATATATTTTTTTTTTCAACAAGTCGGCCGTCTCCCACCGAGGCAGGGTGACCCAAAAAGAAAATACTTTGATCATCATTCAACACTTTCACCACACTCATACGTAATCACTGTCTTTGCAGAGGAGCTCAGATACGACAGCTGAGAATTGTCCCTCCCAGCTGTCACTATCCCAGACCCCTTCTTTAAAGTGCAGGCATTGTACTTCCCATTTCCAGGACTCAAGTCCAATTAAATCAATTAACTGGTTTCCCTGAATCCCTTCACAAAATGTTACCCTGCTCACACTCCAACAGATTGATATATATATATATATATATATATATATATATATATATATATATATATATATATATATATATATATATATATATGTGTGTGTGTGTGTGTGTGTGTTTGGGGGGGCACATTGCGTACACATTGGTTGATACCTATGTAGACAGCCTGACTGTCTGCATAGACAGCCCATGCTGTCTGCCAGCTGAGTTCATATTTCGTGCCATGCTAGTTCCCATAGTTTCTGCCAGAGGGCAAGCCTGTAGGCATACCCATGTGAGTCTGCCTCACCCCTGCCTCTCCCTCACTTGGCGCCCAGACTACACTCAGAGAACAGGCCTACTCCTCTCCCTCTCGCAAGGCATGGCCCTTGGCCATGGCCACAGACACGCAGCCTGTACTCGCACCTTTATTACAAATAAAGTAAGAAGCCTCCGAAGCCTTATCATTGCATACCCGCTCTCCAAAACGCCAAATAACACGTCGTTATACCTATCTCCAGTACACTAGGGAAGAAGGAGGGTGTAGCTGCCAGCTTAAGGGAATCATAAAAGTCTAGAAAATACGGTGAACTTGCCCATCATTATATGTTTGTTCCCATAGGCTCAGGGACTCCTTGACCCATGGAAAAAGAATTCAGCTAAGTTCCTTAAGGAACTAGGCAAAATACTCATCAGGGTAACTAGGGATCGCAGGCACCTGGTTTTCTATTCCAGCGACTCAGCGGTGCGGTTCAGAGCGGTAATGCCTGCTGTATTCTGGGTATGCACCCCAGCTCTGAGGAGCTGGATGAGATTTTCGCATTGTAATCTGTGATAAACACGTAGCAGTAAGTACATGAAATGTATCCCTCAAACCTCATGTACTGTATGCCATCTTTGTACCGGCAATGTATCTGTTAAGTCTTGTTTACCATATTATGTAATAACATATACCCATTCGTAAAAAAAAAATAATAAAAGATATTGTGGTAGGTGAAGTGGAATATTCAAATGGCTTCTCGAAGCTTTTTTATCCACTTCTCCGAGGCTATGGGTCCCACTAGAGATAAACCCCATTGTCGTGCCTAATAGGTAAAACTGGTCAGTTAGCAAGAACTCATTTAAAACAAAGTTCTTTCTAAAATTTTCTCATACATTTAAAGATATATATTTTTCATTTATGTTAATGTAAAAATTAATAATTTTGTACCAAAAGAACCTTAGAAAACTTACCTAACCTTATTATAACAAGCGCAATTTAATTTAGCCTAACCCAACTAAATAGATTTTAGATACGTTTACAATAATTTAATAATAAACAAACACAATGAAATATATTTTTTTTTCGTTAAGTTCAATATGATTTTTGCGAAATTATTGCATACACAAATTTTCGCTTGTCTTATATGGCAAGAAGAGCGTTGCTGTTTAAGCCAAAATCGCAAGTTTTACCTAATCGGCACGACATATATATATATATAGGGTAGATGAATGTGTAGAGAGTCCGTGGAAAAGTTAGGTTGTTTATGGGTGCGAGTAGGCCAGAGATTTGGCGTGCTGTTGGAGTGGACAGATAAAGGACACTGGGAAACCGATAGTGACTGCACTCAGACACTCCAGATAGGAAAAGTGGAGGTAGGTAGGTAAGATTCACCAGAAAACAGTCATATGATAATCAGCCACTAGAGCTTTTGGTCATCTGACCGAGGCCTTTCTCTGGCTTACCGGTCCACCCCTTTAAAAATTAAGGAAACAGTTAAGGGTAGCTAGTGTTGCACCGTGATACCCATATTCTCATGGTATGGCAGCTTGTGTTGGTGAAAGTTTCTTATTTGGGTTATTCTACTTATTGGACAAAACAGCTTAGGAGTTTTAAAAATAGCAAAATACACTTTAGGGAAGGTCTGAAAGGTTTATCATGCAGATAAACCGAATGAGTCATGTGCAATAGGAATAAAAAATTACACGTGATAACGAGAAACTAAGGGCGCTCCAGTTCCAAATTATATAATGCAGAGCTTTATATATATATCCCCTGCCTTTGCTTATCTCATTCCCCTTCCCTTAGCTTACCCCTCCCCATCATCCCTCCTTCCCCTCGCCTCTTGCTTGTGCTGGTTGCTGATATCATCAGATAATTTTTTTTACTCTCCTGCCATATCACAAGTGTTATCAGAACTCGCTTCTTGGTATTCCCTGTTACGCATGTTAGATATGCATGGCCGTAAGCGGACAAACAACGGCAGTGCCACGCTTAATTCATATGAATTTCAGTATTTTTCTTAATGGTGTTACGTTGTGTTCTCAAAATCCTGTTCCTCAAGGATTAAAGAGAATTAAGTAACCAAGTCAGACCAGACTTTAGTGTTACCTGAGACATTTGGATGTCAGGGAGGGAGCTAAGCTTGGCCAAGAAACTCGTTTGAGAGGCTAGGGTGAAACGGAACCACAGATTGAACCTATAGTGATATATATATATATATATATATATATATATATATATATATATATATATATATATATAATTTAAGGCCAGATACTCTACGCAGTAGAGGGAGTAGTGTCGTGTCAGTATCATATATACACTTGTTTAGTGTATTTTTATAAAGCTGGTCCCTTTGCGTGTGACGTCACGGTACCCGCTGACGTCAGAGGCTCAGCGCATGTGCACAGCCTATCATAGGCAGACTGCCTCACTAACGTTATACCTACAGGCGAGACAGACGGGTGGCTGGACTCTCTTTTATGACTGACCGAAGTAAAGTAGATGCAGTATTGAATTTTCCAACTCCCAAAACTGCTGATGCCGTAAGATCCTTTGTGGGCTTAGCAGGTTTTTATAGATCATATATTGCTAATTTTTCCTCAATAGCAGCTCCTCTAACTGAGTTGCTTAAGAAAGATGCTCCATTTGTTTGGACCTTCAGTCAGGAAAAAGCATTTCAAACCTTGAAAGAAAGATTAACTTCTGCTCCAATCTTAAAATTCCCAGATTTTACAAAGCCTTTCTATTTAACCACTGATGCCAGTTCTATAGGCATTGGTGCAGTTCTTGCACAGAAGATTGATAGTAAATACAACGCAGTTGCATTTGCTAGTCGAGTCCTTACAAAGGCTGAAAGGAATTATACAGTAACTGAGCAAGAAGCCTTAGCAATAGTGTGGTCTTTAAAACACTTCCGAGACATAATTTATCAGTACCCTGTCCATGTCTTGACAGATCATGCACCTCTAATACCATTGTTCCAGAATAAACAACCTACTGGAAGACTAGCTAGATGGTCCTTAACTATCCAAGAGTTCAACCCTACCTTTGAACATTTACCTGGCAAGTCAAATGTAGTTGCAGATGCTTTATCGCGTCATGTTAGCGTAGTAACTGTTGATCCTCCGTTTAGTGCTGATTCCTGCTACAGGAAGACCTTATTCTTACTGTGAAGCCACCAGCACCTATCAGTGACTTTGTTATGAACCAAGAATTACTGTATCGCGTAACCGAGCTGGGAACGCCTAGTAGACGGGCATACCAGTTAGTAATTCCTCAGTCACTAGTAAAAGTAGCTTTACAGCTAATTCACGATGCACCAGGTGTTGCACACCCTGGTATGGACCGTTCGATTAAACAAGCAAGATTGAAGTACTTTTGGCCTCGTATGGCAACTGATATTACCGAGTATGTTAAGAAGTGTAGTGTTTGTATGAAACACAAGGGTAATATCAACGGTCCCAATCCTATCCAGATGTATCCCACTACTAGTGAGCCATGGGAAAGAGTTGCAATAGATCTGCTAACTAATTTTCAATGTACAACGCAAGGCAATAAACATCTGTGTGTGATGGTCGATCATTTCACCAGATATTGTGAGTTAGTTCCTATTCCAGACAAGACTGCCGAGACAGTAGCTAAAGCGTTTAAGGAACGTATAATCTGTAGACACACCACTCCTAAATCCTTAGTATCCGATAATGGAGGTGAATTTTGTAACGAGATTCTAGAAAACCTATGTGCCTTGCATAAGATTACTAAATCTACCATTGTTCCACACCATCCTGCCAGCAATGGTTTAGCAGAAAGAACTAATAAAAAGTACTCGATGTCTTGAGAGCCACTGTTAATCCCAATAGTTCAACCTGGGATGAAGTTATACCTGATGTTCAATGTGCTATAAATTCTGCTTTCAATGCTTCTATAGGTGATACGCGCATTACGCCTTGTATGGTGTTGACAAGCGTTTGCCTTATGAGTTGTTATATTCTAATCCAAAACCGTCGTATAACCCTGATGATTTCATAGCAACTCGTACCAGCCAAGCTCAGAGTGTTTTCAGAAGAATCCGTGAAACACTTCATAAGTCAACAGCAGAATTTACTAGAGTAACTAATACTAAAGCCAAACCGACTAAAGTTCAAGTAGGGTCCAGAGTCATGTTGTTCAACTTTAACAAAACTTCAGCAATGCCTAAATTAGACCAAAGGTTTGTTGGCCCATATCGAGTAGTTGAACATATCAAGGGCAATAAGTATAAAGTTAGAGAACTTAGTACGGGCTAAGTGTAAATTGAAGGCACATTTAGATCATATGAAGTTAGTATGTGACGAAGACGAAGCCCCTGACAACCAGACTGTTGTGACTGACAATGATAATCCGTCTGACCCCGTACCTTCAACTTCTAGTAGTGAGTCAGAGGAACAACCTTTATTGTCGTTACTCCTTGCGTACACGTCAAGTGTTGAGAAACCCCAAGTATCATTTGTTGATATCAGTGTAGACCCTCCTCAATCAGAAGTTGAGTTACCTACTGTAACAGAGTTTGATCCACCCAGAGATGATAACCATTCTGTATATGTAAATCTTACCCTAGCAGAGTTGGGGTTAAATGTAAATAGACTGTATAATTAGATGATTGAGTTAAGAGAAATTGTCGACTGTGTGTTTTGTTACTAAGTGTTCATTATCTAGAATTTTTTTGTGTGTGTTCATGTTCCTGCGAGTTCTGAGCTTTAACAGTTGATCGTGCTAGCCGAGTCTCTCTCTGTTAAAACTTCTTCCGTGTAAATATATTTATTCTTCCTCAGAACCCGCTGAGTGCATGAATACAGATTGATCGATCAAATTTGCAAATTGTAATTTATGTAATCCATTATATCTAGATCCATTAAATTTCTCTTAAGTACCATTAACTAAAGAAGTGCGAGAGTAAGATTAATCTTGATCAGTTCAAAGTTATAATGTGTTTGCTATTGTATAGATTCACCCAGTACCACCTGTCTGTTCAGCCTATAGAGTTGTATAGTATGCCGAGACGTCATACGATAACATGGCCGAGCTGTCGTGTCAGTATCATATATACACTTGTTTAGTGTATTTTTATAAAGCTGGTCCCTTTGCGTGTGACGTCACGGTACCCGCTGACGTCAGAGGCTCAGCGCATGTGCACAGCCTATCATAGGCAGACTGCCTCACTAACGTTATACCTACAGGCGAGACAGACGGGTGGCTGGACTCTCTTTCACTTACTGTAAATATACCGTAACCATCCAACAAGGAGTATCTTTGACCTCCTATATATCTCTCCCAAGACCCACACGACAGTAGCACAAGCCACTCTGACCTTAATAGAGCGACTATATGAAACCTCTGTGAGGTTACAGTATGACGTCTTTAATGCGACTGTATAACCTTTATATAGTACCATATAGCCTCACTAAAGAGATTATATGACCTTACTAAAGCGACTATATGACGTCACTGAAGCGACCATATATACCTTTGATGAGTTTCGATAGTCTTACTGCTCTCGGAGCCCGGCCATGAGCCAGGCTCGTCTGGTGCTTGCCTGGTCAACCAGGCTATTGCTGCTGGAGGCCCACTGCCCTACATATCCATTGCAGCCTGGTTGATATGGCACCTGGTGAAGATACTTGTTCAGTTTTCTTTTGAAGACTTCTACACTTGTTCCAGCCGTGTTTCCGATGTCTTCTGGTAGGATGTTGAATAGTCTGGGACCCCGGATGTTGATACAATGTTCCCTTATGCCCACCGCACCCCTGCTCCTCACTGGGTTTATTTTGCACTTTCTCCCATATCTAAGTCCGGTATGTTGTTATGGCAGTGCAGATATGGGACCAGGCCCTTGAGTACTTTCCAGGTATATATTATCATGTATCTCTCTCTCCTCCGCTCCAGCGAGTACAGGTTTCAAGACTTTAAGGTTTTTCCAGTAATTTAAATGCGTTATTGGCTCTATGTGGGCATTAAACAATCTCTGTATTTGTTTCAGCTCTGATATTTCTCCTGCTTTGAACAGGGCCGTCAGCACTGAGCAATATTCCAAATGAGGGACCACTAGCGATTTGAAGAGTGTCACCACTGGCATTATTTCCCTTGTTTTGAAAGTTCTCATTACCCACCCCGTCAGCCTTCTGGCTGTCCGAGCGATGAACACACAGGTTCTTGAAATACATTGCCACTTGTGCTTTTTTTTTTATATAACTTAGAATAGTTAAATTACCGTACCCATCCTGTTGCTACACTTCACAAAACTAAACTCATGGGACCAGCAGCGCTTGCATCACTTCTCTGTAATGGTTGGTGAATAAGACGCATGTGCAACACCTGAGTATTTTTTTCTAGGAGAGATGTTTTGCCAGCACAACAGGTCTTTTCAATCTCATAACGGCACATGATGACACAGACTTTTATAGTGGAATAGGTGGGGAGCTGTAGCAGTTGTAGATGTGGTCACAAGTGGGCGGGACCTATTCGTGGAAGCAGGTCATGACCATAAGGCGGGCCAAAGGTTAGGAAAAGAGTTATAGATGTTCTATTTGCCAAGATTTCGTGGTGTTGCTGTCTCAGACTTGTATCATTAGATCAGAGGTAAGCAATACAGACAAGTGCAAAACTTGGGAGTGGTAATAGAATGATAGAGAATACCGACAGTATGTAAACAAGATACACAATAGTGTTTATGACATTTTATTGTGAAGTCGTGTCGTCCACCAGGGACTTTTATCACTTTACGAATTAATGAAGTTCCTGGTGAACAGAATGCCATAACTGCATTGTGTTTTATTGATAAAATGCCATAACTGCATTGTGTTTTATTGATAAAATGCCATAACTGCATTGTGTTTTATTGATAAAATGCCATAACTGCATTGTTTTATTGATAAAATGCCATAACTGCATTGTGTTTTATTTTAAAAATGCCATAACCGCATTGTGTTTTATTGATAAAATGCCATAACTGCATTGTGTTTTATTTAAAAAATGCCATAACCGCATTGTGTTTTATTGATAAAATGCCATAACCGCATTGTGCTTTATTTACAAAATGTCATAACCGAATTGTCTTATTTACAAAATCAGGGTATCTTTTTTGAGAAGACGTTTTGTCTGCACAACAGGTGTTATACATGTGTTTTATTCATAAATTTATCAATGGCACAACAATGGCTGGAGGGAGGGAGGACTATTGATGCTAAAACCCTCACATGCAAACCCATTTTTTTCAATTAATGACTAATTATAACTATTATATTGACCATTGATCACGAAGGCAAGATAGTTTAAGAAATTTCGTTTACATTCTGAAAAAAAAACGTTTTATAAAAACGATTTCTTTATTTTTTTTAGCATCTTATTAAATTCTAACGCACCTGACCCCCCAGATTGAAATCGTAATGTAAGTAACTTCCCTTATCCCTTCCAGATTGACCTCCTGGCTTCGCTATTGCTAACCATACATGACTGTGTTTGACCTACCACTCGGTGCTTTTAATGTGCTCGCCACTTTAAAAACATCATAATAGTTCACACACATTGGAGGATCAACACGGAATAACTTCGCTAAGCATTAATAATATATTCGTTGTACACTTCGAATGCCATAATGCCTCTAGTAGGTACCCCGATAAAGGACTCAAAATATATAATAACGAAAGCTATATCTCACAACACGTGTCGTACAATATTATAACTGGGGGTAAACGGCTTATTCATTTTTTATCAGTTCTTGGCGCTCACCGTTGATCACAGGATAATAAAGACACTAAACAGATTATGTATTTCCATTTATTATTATTACAATCAAAGGTAAGCGCTAAATTCACAAGAGTTATACAGCGCATATATTCCCAGAGGTGTATATCTCAAGTATATATTTGTGTATATACTGAAAGCTAACGTGTATCATTATTTTTAAGGACTGAAAGGTTTTTGATAGGTGTATTACTCTTTTACCTGCCCCTATGCAGTGGATTTACTTTAAGCCTGATAAACTAAGCAAGACATTTATAAGGAGTGTATGGATGAAGACAAGAGCAAGCGGGAGTGATTTTTAAACCTTACATCATCACGATGGCTCTATCACGAGTCTTCCTTTACACAGGTGAAGATGCTTAAACACAGCACCATAAGTAATCATAGATATTCTCCAAGGACATTGAGGACTCAGAGCACATAGTTACGGTTGCCAGCAGTTTCTCTCTGGTTAAGCCTGCGTGTTAGCGTGATCTCTGCCATGTACGGTCATTACCCCTCGCTAACGGCCGTATCCAGCTCGCCGGTTAATACCTCGTTAGCCAGTAACTACCCTGTAACTACTCACCGCGCTCGGTGATTGGCGCCTGACGGCCAGTATTACCAGCAGTAATGTCGTCCTTTGATTTGTGAATATTGGCTCATGGCTGTTTACGGCAAGTATAGCTTTGTTACCTTACGTGCCGTGGCTCGTATATGTCTAATAAGCTTATGTATCTCTCGGGCGATGCGTTGTTCAACATGTATTCAATTGAATGTTGTGTGAAAATGAATAGTGATGCTTAACTTGTTGAGGGTGTTTGACGCAGGTGCTGGTGTGGGACCCAGGCTGGGAGGCAGACTGGTCTCTCGTTTAGAATATTGATTTGCGCTCACGTCTCCTCTGAAAGCATGTGAGATATCCTAGCAAGAAAGTATAGAGATTATTTACTGACTGTATAGACGAAAAAACAAACATTTAAGGCTATTGGAAACGCGTCAAAACAATCTAGAACAGAGAAATTGCAAGGTCATGATTAATCTGTGCAATTAAATAACAGCTTTCTGTTGTAAGATATAGGAAGAAAAGTAAAAAAAAAAAGTGGAAGTCAGGTGCCATAAACAGTTAGAGAACACTGTCAACATCTACCAGCAATTATAAAATATTGATAAGTCTTAAAGGAGGGGGATTAGACAAATTTCTTCGGGTAGGTAAAATGGTGTATTGCTGACAAATATAAAAAGACTTTTCGCTCTATGTAGAGCTTTATCACGGCGTTGACTTGATAAAGCTCTACACAGACCTAAACACTGCCAATAAAAACTTGCGTTGCAGTTTTTAAATTCCTGCAATAGGTGCGTCATCAACTGGGCTGTGTGGGCCTGCGGCTGCCTGTAGCCCTAAGACCAGGGAAGCCTGGTTTTGGGTCATGCTCAGAGAGTAGAAATGTAAGCGTGTCACATATTTCATGAATTTCACGTGATAACCAGTGCATTACAGGTCAGTGACTTCACAAAACTCTATGGATGTTACCCTTTATATTTCATTTACTGGTGGCGTTGAGATTTTGTCACAATAATGAACCGGGAGCATGCGAGTGAATGCTTGTACCATTCTTATTCATAATATAATCAGAGTATCTTGATGATTACGAAAAGTACTGTAAATTTACTACATTATTATTATATTTCTTGGCGATAGGCCTGGTCGCAGGCCGGGCCGCGGGGGCGTTGACCTCCGAAACCCTCTCCAGGTATAGGGATCATACAGCGCCTATGAAATGGGAGGTAATTCGATCCAAAAAAAGAAAAAAAAACCGGGTCTATTCCTTGGGTGAAGCGGACCCCTCCCATCCCATGCCCCGACATGAAGGGACCTTCTTCCAGGGGTTACTATTTATTTTTTTATTTTTTATATTATTAACACATCGGCCGATTCCCACCAAGGCAGGGTGGCCCGAAAAAGAAAAACTTTCATCATCATTCACTCCATCACTGTCTTGCCAGAGGGGTGCTTTACACTACAGTTATAAAACTGCAACATTAACACCCCTCCTTCAGAGTGCAGACACTGTATGTACTATTATACGTATTTAGAAAACCAACATTCACTAGCCTTTGTTTCCACACGTCCTGGATCATTTTTTTATAGCTTCATAGTGAGTTGGTGAGGATGACATTTTCCATTTTTCAGTTAAATTGTTTGTGATGTTAATTTTCAGAATATATGTGGAATTGAAAGTTGTGAGCGGTGTAATGTGCATTGCTTTGGCGAGCTCATAACTGTTTCATTGTTTATTATTGCATAGTGTGCGGGTAACCATTGAATGGATATATCATGTATGCCTTTGGACTAGTATTCACATAGGAAAATGAGGCAGGGATATACAGGTTCTTTGCAATTTTTTGGGTAATATGCAAGGACTTGGAGTCTCTTCTGATTGTCTAATTGCCAACTGGCGGTGTTGTAATTAATGTAACGGACTGATAAATCCCATACAGCTCAGTTATGAAGACAGTTCTTTAGGTTTCCATCCCATTTAGTGACGAAAACGAGGAATTCGCAATGTGGATGTAACAGGTGTATTATTGTAGGACATTTGTGATCCATCTTTATTTCTGTTGTATTGGTGTAAAGATTGTTCATTGTGGGTGTAGAACAGGAACTTTTGCTTCATTTTCTTATGTTTTGGTAATATCATCAAGGTGTATTATTGCACTTGGGGTAATGTAGTTTCGTGGGAAAATAGGCGGAATTTTTTTTTTTTTAAATTTGAAAGATTTTTAAGTGAGAGATTTTGTAAGACCCTTCTTATGAAGTGTAGGTGAGAAGTAATTTAGAGCAGTATGGGTGTTTGATATGCAACTGTGCAGAGGGTGAGGCAGATAGCACACCTTATGTGACTAGGCATACAAGCTCTGTTTCTCCTTGAAGGCCTAGTATAGGTGAGAAGCGTAAGTCCTCGCCAAGGATACGCAAAGCAGTGTTTTGAATTTTTGTAGTGTCGGTGGTGTCGCTGATGCGTATACTTGGCAACAGTAGTCAATTTGACTATGAATGTTTGTAGTGTAGAATTGGAGAAGCTTATAAAGTGCTGTCCAGAATATACCGGTTAGGGCTGGGTATGATAGGCTTTGACTCAGTGGCGTGTGGGAGGTATGTGATGTCGTTTTTCCAGGTTAGCAGTGTCGAGTCTATATACATTCCTAGTATTTGTGTACCCCTTGAAGTTTGATGGGATTGTTGTCGATGGTTATGGTGGACAAGTGTTTAATGATATTCGTTTTTTGAACACGATTTGCAAAGAAGTTTTGTCTATACTGATTTGCAGGGCGGGAAGAGAAGAATATGTATATGGTGAGGTAGCTATGTAAATACAGATCTAGCTCTTCCTTATTCTGGGTACTGTTAAAATTATTATTATTAGTATGAGCCAAATCACCTTCAGAAGGTTTACAGGTCTTTACCTGAATTATTACCTGCAATTAATTGGGTGATGTAAGTGGGACTTAAGTCACAGTAGGTCACTGAACTGCAACTCCTTCGATTGCCCACTTCTTTACCACTTTCACAAAAAGCTAGACCTGACATTAAATTAATAATTATGAAATTAAAACCAGCTACTCAGGTACATTGAAGTTTAGTGGACTGTATGATTAGGCTTGCTTACTGGGTACACAAAAATATAACTATTAGTACAAAGAACTTTGTATTACCACTTGCCATTTAATTGCTGGAAGACACTTAATGCTTATGGAACACACCCTAACCTAACCCCTAGCAACTAGAATTTACGATGGCCATCGCAAAAACTACTTTACATTATGGGTAATCGTCACTTAGCTAAGGTGTGTTGTTGGGAAGGATTCATTGAAGTCCTCTGTTTTCATCCTTCACACAATTCTTGTGGTCCCACAAATTTCCTGTCCCAATTCTTCAGTAGGAATGTGTCAGCAATTTCTAAATTACGAATTGAGGCTGATACACCCCATTAGGCCTCCGAGAGCGCCCGATTATTAACAGAATTTCCCACTACAACCAGTGTTCAAACTTTGCAAATGGCGCCTCTCCCGGCGTCCCTACTGGCTCTTCCGCCTCCCCCCTCACTCGAAATTTCTCGAAGGGTCCAAACAGCATCACATTTTAATACGCAATTATTATGTTATTCATTTATATGTTCTACATTTAGGAAATTATGTAAAAAAATTCCACATGTACATTTGTTCCATGTTGAGTGGTTTGTATTAAGATTACCAGTAATAATTATTAATTTGTTGTTTGAAGATGGTCTTCATGATAATCTAGTTCAGTTGTGTCCAGTGTTCCTCTTGGGTTGTACATTCCTATAAGAGATGTATACCTTATGGGAATTTAGCATTCTTATATCTAAAGTTTACCATTTGAACACTGGTTTAGTGTTATGGGTTTGCATGGGAGATTATTTTGAGAGGACGAGAATGCCTCGTATTTTGCCTCCTACTTGGTTAGGTCCGTCTCGTCGTCATATATCAGGACTCCATTATGAAGGTTGTATTTAGTTTTGACGAGTAGAGATATTTTTAAATTATGATAGTGATGTGTTAATGTGTTTTTGTGCATTCCATTTCATTAGGGTTAGAGGGGCCTAGTTGTGTTTATGTTCTTTTGGGTGTAATAGCTGTATGTGTCGCTGACGTCATGCCAGTGATTGAATCATGTCTGCCTGGTGATGGGGCTCGACTTTCCAAACTTATCGTGGGATGGGTTTGTGGGGTTTGATTTTTCCACCACGACTATGGGGTATGAGGCTGGTAGTGGCAGAAGATAGCTATAACTGGTCTCTTTTGAGTTACTTATTCACTGGGATGTGAGGGAGTTTCAGTACTCGTGGTTGTGGCAGTAACTTGGTATTATGGGCTGAAGATGCTTAGTGATAATGTTTGTTACTTTTATTTTTAAGTACTTTTACTATTTCCGTTTCAGATGCTAATATAAAATATTTGATGAAGTGGTTTTAGGTTCTGTGAGGAATGGCTGTTTGTGGGAAGGTTATATGAGGATGCATTTAATGTAGGTGAACTTCCCCGTCTATTTTCATTGTAAATTTCCTCACCTTGTGTATGGCATAATCCTTACATCCCTCATTATTAAAGTCTTCGAAAAAAAATAAGCAAAATTGCTAATCGTAAGGATTCATAATACTTGCACAACCCAGAGCAATACGGGCTGAGAAGGTCGCTCGTGCTTTTAGCAACAACTGGACCGTTACGTCATGGTTATACTTGCACTGGAAAACAAAACGCAGACGTAGCATATATGTACAGACATTGCAAAAGCCTTCGATATGTACAATCATGGAGTAATAGTACAAAATGCTTGCAAAAGAAATAACTGAAAAAATAGGCAGATGGACTTCTAACTTTCTAACACACTAGAACGCAGAGAATAATGGCGAAGGAAGTAAAATCAGAGGCTGACACTTTGAAAAGCTGTTTCCCAAGGCACAATTCTCACCCAAATTAAACTCATATCCGACACAAAGACAATCTATAGCACTGTGTCGTCCTTTGCAGATGATACAAGAATTTGTATGAGAGTGACATCCAATGAGTACAGCAGATGTCCGAGATGATATAAACCAAATCTTTCAGTGGGCGAAAAAAAACAATGCGATGTTCAGTGAAAAAATACGAATGAAAATTAAAACCGAAATGGAATATAAAACCACTGAGTGAAACTGACATGAAGAACTTGGGAGTGATAATGTCTGGAGATCTCTTTTACGGTTCACAACAATATATTTAAAACAACTACAAGGAGAATGATAGGTCAGATAATCAGAACCTTAAAAACGAGAGATGCCAAGCCAATACTGATTAATTTTAAGTCATTTGTTCTCTCTAGACTGAAAAATTGTACTCTTAAAGCCTCTTTTAAAGGCAGGCAAAATTGCAGATCTGGAAAATGTAGAGAATTTTTACTGCTCGTATAAATTCAGTCAAGTACCTAATACTATTATTGGGAACATTTGATGTCTCTCAATCTCTACTCCTTGGAATATAGGCATGAAACACATTATAATCTATACTTGGAAAAAAATGTGCAAAATAACCCCTAATGAAAAGCAGGGTTCCCTAAATACACTAAAAGATACTTCAATAAGTGTGAAGGGATCAAAAGTTTTCAGTACCCTCCTTTTATACATAAAAATAATTACCTGCAGACCCCTTGCTGTCTTCAAAAGGGAACTGGATAAGTGCAGGTCAGTTCCTGATCAGCTGGGCTGTGGTGCATATGTTGGTCTTCGTGCAGCTAGCACCAACAGTCTGGTTAATCAAGCCATGCACTGGGAGGACTGGCTTGAGACCGGGCCGCATGGGCGTTGACTCCCGGAACACTCTCCAAATAGATTCCAGGTAATGTCTTCGTCAGTCAGCCCATGAAGTTTTTTTTTTATTTATTCCATTCTGTCACACGTTTTGGTGCAGTTTACTTTGTGCCAGTGGTGGTATCAGACGAACCTGGCTCAAGGACGGGCTCGGGGAGTAGAAAAATTCGGAACTCATCAAAGGTATATCAAAGGTAAGGGACAAGCTGAAGTAGATTACCACCCCTAAGTTCTCCTTCATAAATGTGATAATGATAATGCCACCTCTAATCCCCTCCTATTTAAAACTAATGTAGCATTTATGGTTTAATTAGTGGCCGAAAATATAATAATGTTTTGTAAATAATATATAAATGATACTATTAGCCCGTTCACGGTTGTTTTTGTTAATGCATCATTTATATTGCAGATAAAAACAATTGTTTTTAATCTCTTACAGCCTGTATAATCTGTATACTATAAGTCTAAATAATTACTTAACCGCCAATAAATGGATCAAAGTTGGGACATTTTTTTTTTTTTTTTACGAAATCCATCTAGCAACCCTGGAGTCTCATTTCAGGAGATCATTGTCACTAAAGTAAGCACTCTTCACAGTTCTGACCCCAACACCACACACTTGACCGTACCATATCATCTCTGAACCCCATTTATGTATAGCAAGGAAGCCTCAGCTGACATACATTGACAGATGTATAGCCCAGCCTCTTTTTGTGCCACTTGTGCCTGGTTTACTCCCTCCTAGCCTCGTGGGCTCTGTCGGGCCTATTCTTAAAGTTATATATGGATATTGCTTCCACAACTTCCTCCAGGTCATTCCACTTCCTGACCATCCTGAGGCTGAATAAATGCTCCCTGACATCCATATACTACATGAGAATAATCTTTCAAGGGAGGCTCCTTGATACCATGAAAGGCTCTTGATCAGTGGAGGTGAATCCTACCCTCCCCTTCCTTGGATCAGGTCTGATTATCTTCCATTACCCGGTGCTATATGAGCCTACGTTCATTAGTGCTTCACTATGAATATAATAATTATAGTATGAAGTTGTAAGGAGGGTATTATTATTATTATTATTATTATTATTATTGTGAGAAATTACCTGTATGAGGTTTACAGGGTATTACCTGAATTATTACGTGCAAGCAATTTGGGCGAGGTAAGTGGGACTTAGTCACATTAGGTCACAGAACTGTCACTTCCTCGATGCCCACTCCATCACTACTCTCACAAAAAGCTAGACCTGACATTAAATTAATAATTACAATAATAAAACCAGCTACTCTGGTAAATTAAAATTGTGTAGACTGTATATTTTGGTTTACTTGCTGGGTACACAATGGTGTTTTTAGAAAATAAATTCGTATTACCACTTACCATTTAATTACTGGATCACAATTTTTATGTGTAACACACCCTAACGCTACCTTAATAGCTATAGAGTTTACGATGGCCAACGTGAAAACTACTGTACATTATGGATAAGCATCACTTAGCTAAGGTGTGTTGTTGGGAAGAATCGGAGTTCCCTATTTTTCCATCCTTGTAGCTGAATTGTAAGGGATTTCCACACTATCACAATTCTTCAGCCGGAACGTGTCAGCAATTTCTAAATTACGGATGAGGCTGATATACACCAATTGAACTTCGATGATGCCTGATTACATTGCACAGTTAACAGACCAGTGTTCACACATTCAAATTTCACTATGGCGTCCCTCCCCCCGTCTGCTTCGTGGCTGTTCCACACATCCCCCCCCCCACTCGAAATTTCTCAAAGGGTTAAATCAGCATCGCATTTTAATACACAATTACTATATTATTCAAATTTACACATGCTGAATTTAGAAAAAAATCAAAATTTTCTAAAATTGTTGTTATATGGGAGTGGCATCCATTGAGTACAGCACATTTTTAAAGTTGGTATAAACCAAATTTTCCAGTGGGCCACAGAAACCAGTGTGATGTTCACTGAGAACAAACTTCAGTTACACTGCTTTGGAAAAATGAAATAAAAATTGAAACAAGAGTATAAAACAAGCTCAACCCACTCTATAGAGTTCTAGAATAATGTGAGGGACTGAAGAATGATAATGTCAAAAGATCTCACATTCAAGAATTATGAGTGATATCACAACCGCACGGAAAACTGATCGGCTAGATAACAAGAACTTTCAAAACAAGAGATTCCAAGCCAGTGACAATACTCTTCAAGGCACTTAAGGTTCTCTCTGGACTGGAATATTGCTGTCTACCAATAGCCACTTTAAAGGCCTGCAGCATTGCAGATCTGGAGAATGAACAGAAGGCCATTATTGCCCATACAAATTCAGTCAGACATCTAAATTTTTGGGAACACTTTAAGTTCCTTGAGCTGTACTTCTTGGAATGTAGAAGTAGATCCATCAGACCGATTTATACCTTGAAAATTCTGGAGAGATTGGTCCTAAATCTGCACACTGAAATCACTCCCTCTGAAAACACGAGGTTCAGCATATGGTGCAAAATATACCCTCAATGAAAAGCAATGGTACAGTGAGTATACTAAGAGTTAATAACTCAATAAGTAAGGTGATCAAAACTTTTAAGTACCCTCCCTTCATACATAAGGGGAATTAACAACTTGAAAGTTTTTGAGTTACTTCCTCACCAGTCCCACACCAGGAAGCCTGGTGTGGGACTGGGTTGTGATCTCTGAAATTGTCTTCAAGTAACCTTCCGGTAACAATATACAAGTCAAAAGTCATTGAAAATGCAAGCTTTCCCCTCCCCTTTACAGAATTAGGTCTAACGTTCTATCAGCTTTATGAAATAAAAATGCCACAACAAAAACTTGAACCTATTCACTCTCTCTTATATAGATCTACGTTGGCTCCAGCGTCGCTCACATAGATCTACGTTATAAACAGTGAACGATAACTTTTGGTCTAGACGTAACAAAATGGGTCTGTAGTGAGTGCACACGGTACAAAAAAATCTTGCCCCATGCTGTGCGTGTAAACAACAAAATCCATCATCAAGGTAAAAAGCTCAGGTTCACCAAAACATTGTTCTGGCACCTCTTTTGTTTCTTATCCTGATAAAAGACTAGATAAAAAAACAACAGCAAATTTTGGGACACCCTCAGCCATGACTAGTCACTCCTGGTTATATTTTATTATCTGAGAAATAAGGTAAAACTTTTTTTTTTTGTATGATGAATTGTAAATGGAGGGCAAATGTAATATAGGAAAAGCCTGGGGACGTAATTAATGAACACAGGGAATATGCTTTAGTGGCCAGAATGTCTGTAGTGTTCATTTTGGACATTTTAAATTGGATATTGTTTTTATATTTGTGTAAAATTAGCCAAATTACCGAATTATGCGCACTTTATAAAGTAGTTCTAATAGTCGAATGGACGGTTTCTTGTCTTCAATCGATAGAACGGAAGGCATACTAGCGAAATAACTAAGAATTTGGTCGAATTAGGCAGTGTAATTAGCGTAAAATAGAACTCAAAGTGGGCGATATCGCTGATGCGTAAATTTTCCTCAGATCACCACCTTTGCACAAAAGTGATTGCCTTTAGCAAGAGATTCTCCACCATTTCTGAGAAAAATATTTTTTTAATACCGACAGTGTTAGCATTGTTAATTTCGGGTGTTCCGGACGTGAAAGGGTGAAGCCCTAATGATGCAAAAGGTATGAAAACACTGCATGTATTCACTGCTATGCAGTAAACAACTAATTTACTCATATTAATTGTTTCTGTGACTCCCAAGATGACAAACAATTTAAACAAATAATGGCGTATACCGCGGTGGCTTCATAAACTTGAAACAAACATGGCGGTGCCACAAGGGATTCCTTAACTTTCCCGTTTAATTACTTTTCACATTTTGTTATTAATCACAAATATATTCAACAATTGTTTAAATATACCTAGGGTAAGTAAATGACTGTTAAAAGTACAGGAATGTATAATTGCAGTAAAATTATCAGTTGTTAGCCTTCATATACCGCCTTTGAAGTAATTTTCCTTAAATTTTTATCGTGATAATTGAAGGCTAAATTGTGTTCATCGAATTCATTTTGCAAAATTTCAGTTGAGTTATATAAAAAAACATGTTGATGGATCATGTATCAATTGAGGGTTTACTGTGTGTGTGTGTGTGTACACTCACCTATATGTGGTTGCAGGGGTCGAGTCACAGCTCCTGGCCCTGCCTCTTCGCTGGTGGCTACTAGGTCACTCCGCTCCAAGAGCCTTATCATACATCTTCTTAAACCTATGGATTGATCCTGCCTCCACTACATCACTCTTCAGATACCCCTTAGCTCCAGGACTAGTCTTGTTGCCAACCTTTCCACTTTCTCTAATTTCTTGACATGTTTGACCAGGTGTGGGTTCCATACTGGTGCTGCATACTCCAAAATGGGCCTGACATACACAGTGTACAGTGTCTTGAATGACTCATTACTTAGATGTCGAAACTCTATTCTTAGGTTTGCTAATCGCCCATATGCTGCATCAGTTAAGTGGTTGATGTGTGCCTCAGGAGATGTGCGCAGTGTGATGCTCACCCCTAGATCCTTTTCCTTGAGTGAGTTTTGCAGTCTTTGACCTCCTAGGCGGTACTCTGTCTGCGGTTTCTTTGTCCTTCCCCAAGCTTCATAACTTTGCATTTGCTGGGGTTAAACTCCAGGAGCCATTTGTTAGACCAGGCTTGCAGCCTGTCCAGATCTCCTTGTAGGCTTACCTGATCCTCATCCACTTGTATTTTCCTCATTAGCTTCACATTGTCTGCAAACGGGGACACCTCTGAATCTATCCCCTCTCTCATGTCATTCACATATAGTACTAGAAAGAGCATCGGACCTAGGACTGACCCTTGTGGAACCCCACTCAACACGTACACCCACTCTGACACCTCGTCACGTACCAACACTCGTTTCCTTCCTATCAGGTATTCCCTGATCCATTGCAATACTTTCTGTGCTATTCTTGCCTGTTCATCTAGCTTTTCAGCCAGTTTCTTGTGTGGTACTGTATCGAAAGCATTCTTGTAGTCCAAAAAGTTGCAGTCTACCCATCCCTATCTCTCATTTCTTACTTTTGTTACCTTATCGTAAAACTCCAGTAAATTAGTGATGCAGGATTTCCCTTTCCTGAAGCCATGCTGGCTGTTACGCATGAGCCTGTTCCTTTGAAGGTGCTCCACCACTTTTCTCCTGATAATCTTCTCCATAACTTTACATACTATACATGTCAGTGACACAGGTCTGTAGTTTAGTGCTGCCTGTCTGTCTTCTTTCTTAAAAATTGTGACTGTGTTTGGTGTCTTCCACACCTCAGGCAGTTGCCCTGTTTCGATAGATTTATTGCCCCCTCTCTCAGGACCGATGGAGAGATGTTATCCGGGCACACCGCCTTCGAGGCATCTAGTTCACCTAGCAGTTTCTTCACCTCCTCCTCCGTTGTGTGTAGTGTGTCCAGTACTTGCTGGTGCACCCTACTCCCTCATTTAGCTGGAAGCCTGTTTGTATGTGTGTGTGTGCTTCGCTATTTGTACTCACCTATTTGTGGTTGCAGGGGTCGATTCATAGCTCCTGGCCCTGCCTCTTCACTGATTGCTACTAGGTCCTCTCTCTCCTTGCTCCATGATCTTTATCAAACCTCGTCTTAAAACTATGTATGGTTCCTGCCTCCACTACATCACTTTCTAGGCTATTCCACTTCCTGACAACTCTATGACTGAAGAAATACTTCCTAACATCCCTTTGACTCATAGGAGTCTTCAACTTCCAATTGTGACCCCTTGTTTCTGTGTCCCATCTCTGGAACATCCTGTCTTTGTCCACCGTGTCAATTCCTCGCAGTATTTTATATGTTGTTATCATGTCTTCCCTGACCCTCCTGTCCTCCAGTTTCGTCAGGTGAATTTCCCTTAACCTTTCTTCGTAGGACAATCCCCTAAGCTTTGGAACTAGTCTTGTTGCAAACCTTTGCACTTTCTCTAATTTCTTGACGTGCTTGACCAGGTGTGGATTACAAACTGGTGCTGCATACTCCAATATGGGCCTGACGTATATGATGTACAGAGTCTTAAACGATTCCTTACTGATGTATCGGAACACTATTCTTAGGTTTGCCAGATGCTTGTATGCTTCAGCAGTTATCTGATTGATGTGCGCCTCAGGAGATGTGCTCGGTATTATACTCACGCCAAGATCTTTATCTTTGAGTGAGGTTTGCAGTCTTTCGCCACCTGGACTATACTCTGTCTGTGGTCTTCTTTGCCCTTCCCCGATCTTCATGACTTTGCATTTGGCAGGGTTAAATTCAAGGAGCCAGTTGCTGGACCAGGCTTGTAGCCTGTCCAGGTCTCTTTGTAGTCCTGCCTGATCCTCCTTTGATTTAATTCTCCTCATTAACTTCACATCATCTGCAAACAGGGACACTTCTGAGTCTATCCCTTTCGTTATTTCATTCACATGTACCAAAAACAGCACAGATTCTAGGAATGACTCCTGTGGAACCCCGCTCGTCACAGGCGCCCACTCTGACACCTCATCACGTACCATGACTTGTTGTTGCCTCCCTGTCAGATATTCTCTGATCCATTGTAGTGCCTTTCCTGTTATGCGTGCCTGATCCTCTAGCTTTTGCATTAACCTCTTGTGAGGAGCTGTGTCGAAGGCCTCCTTGCAGTCCAAGAAAATGCAGTCTATCCACCTCTCTCTTTCGTGTCTTACTTCTGTTACCTTGTCATAAAACTCCAGTAGGTTTGTGATACAGGATTTTCCTTCTCTGAATCCATGCTGGTTGTCGTTTATAAGCTTGTGTCTTTCTAGGTGCTCCACCACTCTCCTCCTGACGATCGCGTGTGTGTACTTACCTAATTGTGGTTGCAGGGGTTGAGTCATAATGTGTGTGTGAATATATATAAAAAAACAGATGTATAGGAGTAAAGCATGGGTTTCAAATGTTGTCCAGATGGTGACAATGTTCTAGTTGACAGTAATTCCTGCAGAGTGAAGGGTTTATTTGTTGAGCCATCTTTACATACTGTCCAAGACAGCAAGATATTTATATTTGTCGCTAATACCTTGGGTCACAGTGTTCGACTCAGAGCCAATACCATCATTATTGATCTTGTTCACTACCCTTACCCTATTCGGGTTGAGGATGAGTTGCCACCTGACCAGTGGGTCGGTGCTATTTCAACCGGGAAGGATCCATCCACTCCACCAGACCAGTCTATTCCACCAGTAGAAGAGAAAGACTTAGCTTCTACTGACTTTCCAGACGAAGTCGGACGGTTGTTGAAACTGTTGAATAAACACCGTAGAGCAATTGCCTTACCAGGTGAGAAGATGGGTTTAACAAACCTATTGTCCCATCGTATCCCACTTGAACCTGGTACCAGACCAATTTATGTACCTGCGTACAGGATGCCGCATTCACAAGTCGCTGTCGCAGAGTAATTAATAAATAAGATGCTTGACGATGGTGTGATCGTACCTAGTAACTCACCCTGGAATGCGCCCTTAATCCTAGTACCTAAGAAGGACGGTACTTGGCGCCCAGTGATTGATTTTAGGAAGTTAAATGCGAAAACAATTCCAGACCGTTTCCCACTTCCTGTACTTGGTGACCTGTTATGCAATATAGGAGATAATAAGGTCTTCTCAACCCTCGATTTGTTACAAGGGTTTTGGCAAGTTCCTCTTCATGAGGACAGCCAAGAGCTCACCGCATTCTCTACTCCAACAGGTCATTTCGAATTCTGTCGTATGGCTTTCGGATTAAGATCCTCACCTATCACATTCTCGAGGCTCATGACCAATATCTTTAGAGGCCTTATAGGAAAAGATCTAATGGTATATTTAGATGACGTAATTGTTATGTCCGAGGATGTAAATAAGCATTTAGAAAGACTAGAGAAGGTACTGAGTAAGCTTGAAGAAGCCAATCTAAAGATCAAACTGTCTAAATGTCAATTTTTCAGATCAGAAATTAAGTTTCTGGGTCACGTAGTCACTCCTAGAGGGTTATGACTGACCGAAGTAAAGTAGATGCAGTATTGAATTTTCCAACCCCCAAAACTGCTGATGCCGTAAGATCCTTTGTGGGCTTAGCAGGTTTTTATAGATCATATATTGCCAATTTTTCCTCAATAGCAGCTCCTCTAACTGAGTTGCTAAAGAAAGATACTCCATTTGTTTGGACCTTCAGTCAGGAAAAAGCATTTCAAACCTTGAAAGAAAGATTAACTTCTGCTCCAATCTTAAAATTCCCAGATTTTACAAAGCCTTTCTATTTAACCACTGATGCCAGTTCTATAGGCATTGGTGCAGTTCTTGCACAGAAGATTGATAGTAAATACAACGCAGTTGCATTTGCTAGTCGAGTCCTTACAAAGGCTGAAAGGAATTATACAGTAACTGAGCAAGAAGCCTTAGCAATAGTGTGGTCTTTAAAACACTTCCGAGACATAATTTATCATACCCTGTCCATGTCTTGACAGATCATGCACCTCTAATACCATTGTTCCAGAATAAACAACCTACTGGAAGACTAGCTAGATGGTCCTTAACTATCCAAGAGTTCAACCCTACCTTTGAACATTTACCTGGCAAGTCAAATGTAGTTGCAGATGCTTTATCGCGTCATGTTAGTGTAGTAACTGCTGATCCTCTGTTTAGTGCTGAGGATGTAAAGAATGCCCAAAGAACAGATCCCTTGTGGTCTGGTGTGACTCGATTCCTGCTACAGGAAGACCTTATTCTTACTGTGAAGCCACCAGCACCTATCAGTGACTTTGTTATGAACCAAGAATTACTGTATCGCGTAACCGAGCTGGGAACGCCTAGTAGACGGGCATACCAGTTAGTAATTCCTCAGTCACTAGTAAAAGTAGCTTTACAACTAATTCACGATGCACCAGGTGTTGCACACCCTGGTATGGACCGTTCGATTAAACAAGCAAGATTGAAGTACTTTTGGCCTCGTATGGCAACTGATATTACCGAGTATGTTAAGAAGTGTAGTGTTTGTATGAAACACAAGGGTAATATCAACGGTCCCAATCCTATCCAGATGTATCCCACTACTAGTGAGCCATGGGAAAGAGTTGCAATAGATCTGCTAACTAATTTTCAATGTACAACGCAAGGCAATAAACATCTGTGTGTGATGGTCGATCATTTCACCAGATATTGTGAGTTAGTTCCTATTCCAGACAAGACTGCCGAGACAGTAGCTAAAGCGTTTAAGGAACGTATAATCTGTAGACACACCACTCCTAAATCCTTAGTATCCGATAATGGAGGTGAATTTTGCAACGAGATTCTAGAAAACCTATGTGCCTTGTATAAGATTACTAAATCTACCATTGTTCCACACCATCCTGCCAGCAATGGTTTAGCAGAAAGAACGAATAAGAAAGTCCTTGACGTCTTAAGAGCTACCATCAATCCCAATAGTGTAACCTGGGATGAAGTCATTCCTGATGTTCAATGTGCCATAAATTCTGCCTTTAACGCTTCAATAGGTGATACCCCTCATTATGCACTGTACGGTGTCGATAAGCGTTTGCCTTATGAGCTGTTATATTCCAATCCGAAACCGACTTACAATCCAGATGATTTCGTAGCAGTTCGTACCAGTCAAGCTCAAAGTGTTTTCAGACGAATTCGTGAAACACTTCATAAGTCAACAGCAGAATTTACTAGAGTAACTAATACTAAAGCCAAACCGACTAAAGTTCAAGTAGGGTCCAGAGTCATGTTGTTCAACTTTAACAAAACTTCAGCAATGCCTAAATTAGACCAAAAGTTTGTTGGCCCATATCGAGTAGTTGAACATATCAAGGGCAATAAGTATAAAGTTAGAGAACTTAGTACGGGTAAGTGTAAAGAATCGCATCTAGATCATATGAAGTTAGTATGTGACGAAGACGAAGCCCCTGACAACCAGACTGTTGTGACTGACAATGATAATCCGTCTGACCCCGTACCTTCAACTTCTAGTAGTGAGTCAGAGGAACAACCTGATTGTCGTTACTCCTTGCGTACACGACAAGTGTTGAGAAACCCCAAGTATCATTTGTTGATATGAGTGTAGACCCTCCTCAATCAGAAGTTGAGTTACCTATTGTAACAGAGTTTGATCCACCCAGAGATGATAATTATACAGCCTATATCAATCTCACCCTAGCAGAGTTGGGGTTAAATGTAAATAACCTGTATAGATAAATATGTAGTAAGCGTTTAACTGTGTGTTATAATATCTAATTAGTATTACTCAAATTTTTTTTTGTGTTCACGTTCTCTCCGAGTTCTGAGAATTAACAGTATAGATTTGAGTGCACCAGATCTACCTTGTCTGTTAATCACTACCTTCTTGTAAATATATTTCCTCAGAATTCGTAGATCACATGAAGACAGTTCGATCGAACAAATTATTTTTTTTTTATCTCTTTTATCATGATATTCTTGAATGAGCTCATTTAATTAATTCCCAAGTATCAAGATGCATCATATAGTAATGTAGATTGTTCTATCACGATAATATCCATGTGAAGTATAATGTTAACTGTTGTGTACTTTGACATTGTATAGAATCAGATGAGAGTTGTTGCCTGTTGTCCTTAGTTTGTATAGTTGTATGTCGAGACGCCATACGTAGCATGCCCGAGCTGTACGGTTCGTACTTCTAACGGCTGCACCACGGCTGTTCACGTGATTTCCAACCTCTGCCCATGTGATCTGGCATTAGCCAATGATAGGCCTGCCTTTTGAATGCCTCAGTGCCGGGCGGCCTAGTAGCCTCAGTTCCATCCGGGTAAGCCTACGAGACGGACACAGGCATAGGCTCTCAGCTCCCATATATCCAACGCCTCATTAAACGCTACCAAAACCCCAGCTCATCGTCTGTTAATATTACCAAATCTATGAAAAGAACCCCACAACACAAGTGACATGTCTGTAGTTTAATGTTTGTGTGCGTGCGTGCATGTGTGTGTGCGTGTGCATGCGTGTGTGTACTTACCTAATTGTGGTTGCAGGGGTTGAGTCATAATGTGTGTGTGAATATATATAAAAAAACAGATGTATAGGAGTAAAGCATGGGTTTCAAATGTTGTAGCAAGGAGGAGTCTGGAAGTAGTAGAGATGCCATGTTAGGAGTGTGTGCTGAGTTACCAGACATATTATTCAGTTTGCTGAGGAGAGGTTGTTGAGGTAGTTTGGACATTTAGAGAGGATGGGGAAAAATAGGGTGACTATAAGGACATAAATCTGGAGTGGAGGGAAGGAGAGGAAGGGGTCATCCTAGGAAAGGGAGTAAATGGGATTTTGAGTGCTAGTGGCTTGGACATCTAACATGCTTGAGTGTGTGTGTTTGATAGGAGTGAATAGAGGCAAGTGGTTTTATTTGATATGCTGTAGGGATGTAAGCAGAGTAAAATTTATGAAATTAGCTATCTGGTCTTGAGTCTTGGAAGTCAGAAGTACACTTCCTGCACTCTGAAGGAGAGGGATGGACTTTTGAAGTTTGGAGAGTCAACTGAACTGTGATGTCAGCATGTTTCAGGCAACACAGTGATTGAATGAATGATGGTGAAAGTGTTTTCCTTTTTTTTTTTTTTTGAGGCCACCCTACCTCAATTTGGGATATTAGCTGTTTGGAGTGACATCTGAACTGTCGTATCTGGGTGCCTCTGCAATGACAGTGATTATATGTGAATGATGGTGAAAGTGCTTCTTTCTTTTGTTTTGGTCACCCTGCCTTGGTGGGAGACAGCAGATGTGTTGAAAAAAAAAATGTACATAAACATTAATCTTTAAAATAATACTTTTGTGCTTCCAAAATTTAATTAAAATTGTCTGTTTCAGAGGGAATGTGGAGTGGCTTATCATTTGCTGTGGAGCCCACGGACACAGTTGTGCGAAAAAGAGGACCAGCGTGGCTACACTGTGTTGCTAATGGATTTCCAGAACCCACACTCACCTGGCGAAAAGATAACTCACCTGTAGACGCCACAAGTGACACACGCATGTAAGTCCTTTCACTTTAGCTACACTTACTTCATTTTGTCATGGTGAACATCAAAGTACAGTACATTATTATTATTTCATAAATGAAGTGCTGTATGTTTTAGGAAAGAGTGTGAAGAAAAAATATTTTTACACAATTTCTACATTGGCCAGTAGTATTTAGCTCAGTTAACCCTTTGACTGTCGCAACCCCAAATCCTAAGGTGTCTCCTGGTGTCGCAAAATATTTGAAAAAAAAAAAAAAATTCTTATGAAATGATAGAGAATCTTTTCCCGATGGTAATGACACCAAAAGTATGAAATTTGATGGAAAACTTACGGAATTACGCTCTCGCGAAGTTAGTGATCTCGGCAATATATATGCATCGGCGATTTCGCCGATTTTGAGCCCAATTTTCGGCCAATTCCATTGTTCCAGTCGACCAAACTCATAACTATTTCTTTAGAACTCCATTTGTTCTATCGATTGAGTACAAGAAACTGCCAATTTACCGATTTCAACTACCCAATAAAGTTGTCAGAAATTGGCAATTTGGCCACTTTCATACAAAATAAAAAAGATGTCAATTTTAAAATAGGGTTCAGAATAAACAATGCAGACATTCTATTTTGATTTTTTATTCACACAAAAAATAGAAGATTTACTGTTATGCAGACTACTGCAGTTTCGAAAAAGAAATGGACAACATGCCCACTCACTCAGCACCTGGACCAGATTCATGGAATGCTTTATTTATAAAGCAGTGCAAAGTACCATTAGCGGAGGCCTTAAAGAGTGCAGACATAGCTCCTTTGCATAAGGGAGGTAGTAGAGCACTAGCTAAAAATTACAGACCAGTAGCCCTCACTTCTCACATCATAAAAATCTTTGAAAGAGTGATGAGACGGCAGATTACAAACTTCATGGACCAGCACAACCAACATAACCCAAACCAGCATGGCTTCAGAGCGGGACGATCATGCCTGTCGCAGCTGCTGAACCATTATGACAGAATTACGGAGGCATTGGAGGACGACCAAAACGCAGATGTGATTTACACAGATTTTGCAAAGGCGTTTGACAAATGCGATCATGGAGTGATAGCGCACAAAATGAGGGCCATAGGCATTACTGGGAAGGTAGGCAAATGGATATTTGAGTTCCTAACACACAGAACACAAAAGTAGTAGTGAACAGGGCAAGATCCAGCATCAGCGAGGTCAAAGCTCAGTGCCCCAAGGCACTGTCCTGGCACCTCTGCTGTTTCTCATCCTCATAGCAGACATAGATAAAAACACCCAGCACACTTTTGTATCATCATTTGCAGATGACACTAAAATAAGCATGAAAGTCACTACGGTAGAAGACACTGAAAAATTACAGGAGGACATAAGCAGGGTCTTCCAGTGGGCAGTGGAGAACAACATGACGTTCAATGGTGATAAGTTTCAGCTGCTTAGGTATGGAAAAAATGAAGAACTCAAAATGAACACTATATACAAAACGCAAGAACATAAGAACATAAGAACATAAGAAAGAAGGAACACTGCAGCAGGCCTACTGGCCCATGCGAGGCAGGTCCAAGTCTCCCGCCGGCTTAAGCCAAGAGGGTCACCACATAGAACGAAAGGAACACGTTAAGGACTTGGGAATAATTATGTCTGCTGATCTATCTTTTAAAGACCATAACAAGACAAAGATCACAACAGCCAGGAAGATGACGGGGTGGGTATTGAGAACTTTCAAAACAAGGGAAATAATGCCGATGGTGACACTCTTCAAATCGCTAGTGGTCCCTCACTTAGAATACTGCTCTGTGCTGACGGCCCCGTTCAGGGCAGGAGAAATATCAGAGCTGGAACAAATTCAGAGATCGTTTACGGCTCACATTGAGCCATTGAAACATCTAAATTATTGGGAACGCCTTCAAGTCTTGAACATGTACTCATTGGAGCGGAGGAGAGAGAGATACATGATAATATATACTTGGAAAGTACTTGAGGGCCTGGTCCCAAATCTGCACACTGCCATAACAACATACTGGAGTGAGAGATATGGGAGAAAGTGTAAAATAAACCCAGTGAGGAGCAGGGGTGCGGTGGGGACAATACGGGAGCACTGTATTAACATCCGGGGTCCCAGACTATTCAACATCTTACCAGAAGATATCCGAAACATCGCTGGAACCAGTGTAGAAGCCTTCAAGAGGAAACTGGACAAGTATCTTCATCGGGTGCCAGATCAACCAGGCTGTGATGGATATGTGGGGCAGCGGGCCTCCAGCAGCAACAGCCTGGTTGACCAGGCAAGCACCAGACGAGCCTGGCCCATGGCCGGGCTCAGAGAGTAGATACTCTCGAAACTCTTCAAAGGTATTGTAAAAATGGTATAAATAATATCAGTGCACTTGTGTAAGAATATTAGACTCACCAGTTGATGTGTATTGGATGCGTGGCGTGATTTGTTTACTCTTGAACATTGGCAAAAATCAAACATTTCTGCTACTTTGAGCTCAATTTCAAGGTCGTTTTCATCATGAAACTAAATAAAATCCTCTCTATTTCTGTAATATGTTTTCCATTCTATCAAATGAGACCACGAAAAAGAGAATACAGTGGACCCCCGGCTAACGAACAAAATTCATTACAGAAGTCTGCTCAAGTGCCATTTCCGAACGAATTTACTTCCTTAAGAAATAATGTCACGTAGGTTAGTCTATTTCAGACCCCCAAAAATACACTTCCACAAGCACTTACAATATTATACTTACATAATTGTACGATTTCCGGGGTGTTCGTTAGCCGGGGGTCCACTGTACAACTATAAATACAGTGGTACCTCGAGTTACGATATTTTTTCGTTCGAGAATGCTGTTCAAGTGCCATTACCAAACGAATTTATCCCCATAAGGAATAATGTAAAATAGACTAGTCCTTTTACACCCCCAAAAATATACTTACAAAAGCATTTAAAAAAATAAACTTACATAAAAGGGCGATTTTGGGGACCATCGTAACTCGAGGTACCACTGTACTATATGAAAATACACCTCAAAGTCGGCATTTTAATCCCAAAACACGGTCAGTTTTTTTTTCTCATTATGCACTGCGTGCTGCAGGATTTTTTTTATACAGCGCACACTGACCACACAGACCCATTCTCTCATATGTGGGCCTACCAGCTTTCTCCCGCTTGATTTGAAGCCGCTATAATTTTTGAGTATATGTATATATGTCCGAAACACTGGCTCGTAAGACGTATATATACGACCGAAACAGTCAAAGGGTTAAATCTGGTTATTGTTTAATGGTAATTTTTACATATTTTCAGATCTATCCTTCCCAATGGAACATTATACTTCTTATGGGTGAGTGGTCCAAGGTCTGAGCAAACTGATGAAGGCATTTATCAGTGTGTTGCATCATCACCCGGAGCTGGCACCATTATATCATCCAGGGCCAGACTAAGTATAGTAGGTGAGTATACTAATTTAGTTTACAGCTTATGTTATACACTACTACTATGCTACTATCATTAGTTTTGTGCTAAGATTCTTACTAACACTCATGTACTTAGAGTAATCATGCTCAGTTTTACTCATTTATTCAGTTTTCTGTGTAGAATTAATCTTAAGTGTTTTACTGGTGTAACATAATGTTTAGAAACTTTTTTGTAAATTTAATCATGTTCACTCCTTTTTATTGGCAGATTTCTTAATGAATACAGCATTTTTATTATTTTGTGTTTTAGGGTATTTTCAGATACATGTATTTTTTTATATTTTTATTAAAATTGCAATATAAATGGTTCAAAAGTGTATACATTATTACAGTAAATAGTGCATAAACTTGTGGCTTTTGATGAACCTTGCATATATTCTCCATACATTACTTGTTGCAATTACCTGTGGAAATCTTTTTAGTGAAACACTGTAATTAGTTTTCTCATATATAAAATTGTCTTATAGACAGTGTTTTGCAAGCTACTACAGTATTACAGAATGTAGAAGTAACTTCAGTGTTATCACAGATTGATAAATGTGGTACAATATATATGTATAGTGTACAGTGCAAGTACACCATATGATGACATTTATTTGCAAGTTTTCTCTCTGCTATATTTTCATTGTATAGTCTTATTTTTAAATACTGTTAAAAATCCTATTGAACAGAGAAGACCTTTTCTAACTAACAGAGGTGTAGTTACTCTGCACCAAATGGTGTAGCTGTTAATGCTGATTAATGCTCATCATTGACAATCGTTTATTGCGTCGTAATTCAATTTTCAGATTTAAAAGTAGCGTATTTCCTTCATGTTATAAGAGTTTGTTATTAATTTTCCCATTATTTTTTTCATTAGTTTTCTAGAAATTATACAATAACTGAAATAGTAAATCTTTTATAGGAAACTGTCAGGAATTCCTTATTTCAGAACAATTATAGCGTTTTCTCAAAATAAAAGTATTAATAGAAATTTAATTTTGGATACCACACTGGTGTAGTATAAATTCGAAAGTGTTAAAAATAAAGAGAAAAGTGAAGTCATTGATAAGAATTTTGCCAAGATTAAATGTATGTTATACCATATTTTGGGGAATGGCATCTTGTTTGCAGGTGGTTTACAATTAAAATTTTTAGTCCCTGCCTTTTAGGAAATTTACTTCTATCATAATTATTTAAAAAACTTGATTTGCATACAATTTTGTTGAAAATTTATTTATCAATTGTAAATCAGTAAAGGTAAAAATTAGAGAAGCAGGGAATAAGAATTCTCAACCTAGTTACTGTAACGTAACTCTGCTTCTTCTCCAAACAGGCGGCTGGGAAGACGATGGTAATAACACACTTAAGTCTTGTGCATGCCTTTAATACAGTACAGTTGTATTGCACTACCTTCGTTGATCAGTGAAAAATGAACTTAGCAAGATCTTGGTTATCTTAGACCTTGTTGATCATATTCTTGATCAGTGAGTGAAGAATTAATTTAGCAGGTTCTTGGTTATCCTGGATCCTGTTGATCATATGCTTGATCAATGAAAATTACAGGATCTTGGTTATCTCTGTCCCTGTTGATCATATTCTTGATGTCTGAATATAGCAGGAATTGCTTATCGCTGACCCTTGTTGATAATAGTCTTGATCAGTGAAGACTGGGGGTGTCTTGATTTTCTAGAGCCTTTGTTACCAGCATTTTAGTTGCCTAGGACTTATTAGCCAGAATCTTAAACATCCAGAACACAGAGAAGCAATTTTCTACTAAATGAGAATTATACTTATGCTTATTAACTCAACAACCATGGGACTACTAGTAAATTGGATAATAAAGAATGGTTACCATATTTGGACATTTTGCTGTTTACAGTACCATACAGTATGTGATAAAAATAGGAATGCATTCCAGATTCATTCTAAAATCCCATTTTTCACCTCAACTAATTATGTAATATATTATATGGTACTGTATCATTGCAATTATTAAAGTTTGCTTTTTCTTAATTTGAAACTAACTAAACAAAACCGAACAAAAGACGGTTGCTGAGTTGAGGTTGAAAACTGACAGGTATACTGTATCTGATACTTGATGTACGAAGGTAAAATAGTTATGCTATTTGGAAAATTCTAAATTAGATAAGATAACTTTTACTGTATCAGCATCTATACTGTTTCCTAATCTATTATCATCCATATACAAATACAGTAATGCTTTTTAATCTCTAAAATAAAAGATGGTTTTCAGATAAATAAATTGAGATCTAATATTATACAAAATAATTTTTTTTTTCATGAACTATAATTATTAAAAATATTATTTTATTAAGTTACAAAATAGTACCTGTAATTGAATATACTTTGTTAATATGTCTGGGAAATACAGTTCTGTATGATGAAAATTTTGGCTAACTGGATTTTGCAGGCCTAGCTTTACTACATATTTCTGAATGCTAACTTGGGGTACCTGATAGTTCCTGCATTAGGCAATTATTATTTTTGCTTACTTTTATATTTGCTGTTTAATATTACATATTTGGTTTATGTTTTCAGTGCATATAATATGTTTCTCTGATACTGTACTGTCTTACCAACAAAAACAATAAATGTACAGTTCTCCAGTTTGAGGTCATAAGTAATGCCTTACATTATCTGAAGCTCATGAAATGTATTGCATGCACTCTACACTTATCACATTACTACTGATTTGTTAATTGATTTTAGTCATAGCATTTTTGAAGTATTGTACTGCATTAAAGTACATAAGCTATATTCTCTGTACTGTTCTGCATGTACTTTGCTCTTCTGAAACTTAAACTGCATGTCATTACACTTATTTTGTAAGAATACCAGTGTGTGAGAATCCTAAATTGCAAATGAATTATTTTATATTGGAGTTTGATGTACAGTGGACCCCCGGATTTCGTACTGCTGCCAACTCGAACAATTATGTAAGTGTATTTTTGTAATTGCTTTGTAAGTGTAATTTTGGGGGTCTGAAACGGACTAATCTAATTTACATTTGTCCTTATGGCAACAGATTCGTTCGGTAATGGCACTTGAACAGCATTCTGGAACGTATTATGGCCGATAACCGAGGGTCCACTGTACAGTGGACCCTCGGTTAACGAATACCCCGGAAATCGTGCAATTATGTAAGTATAATTTTGTAAGTTCTTGTGGAAGTGTATTTTTGGGGGTCTGAAATAGACTAACCTACGTGAAATTTTTCCTTAAGGGAGTAAATTCGTTCGGTAATGGCACTTGAGCAGACTTCAGGAGTGAAGTTTTTACGAAACTCGGGGGTCCACTGTATTTTTATTGTACTGTATATTCATGGAAAGCACTAAGACCATAAGGATCATTCAGCGCTGCACTGAAGTAAAAGATATTGTAGAGGGTAGGAGGTTGAGGTGTTTATGGTAGGAAATCAGCAGAAAAGATGGGGGATTATAGTTGATAAAACAGTTTATATGTTTACTGGAATTGTCCTTTGTAGGTTTTGCTTTTATACAAGTGTATCATTAAACTTTTCTTGTGTATAATGAGAAGTAAAACTAACTACTGTATATAAAGTTTTTTCAATACAGTATATATTTTCACTACATTGGAAGAAACAGAAACAAGGAAATATATTTGGGTATAAGGTTACAACCTTACTATATATACCTTTGATGAGTTCTGAAAGTTTTTCTACTCCCATCTGGTGCTTGCCTGGCCTACCAAGTTGTTGCTGCTGGTGGCCCGCTGACCCATATATCTATATCAGCCTGGTTGATGCGAAGGAACAAAGTGGGATCAGTCTGTATGCTTGTTGCTCATTTCACTCAGCTACTTATTACCACAAAGAATGTACAGTATATAACTAAATATCTGACAGTGAGAATTTAAAATCGGAATTTAACCAGGTGCAACAACAGATGCAAATTTGTAATAGCTTAAAAGTTACGTAATGCCAATTGAACATTGGTATGAAAACCTCATAAATTCAACCTCAAACTTAATTTTGCTCTTTAGTTTAATTTTGAGACACTTGAAATAGGAAAGATTTTGCAGAACTTAGACAAGTGTGCTTATGGTGTAAGAGGACACAAAATTGTGAAAAAGTACTATGTAACTGGAAAAGTGGGCAGATGGATTTTTACCATTTGAACAAAGATCAGTAATCAACAAAATAAAATCGGAAGGTATCACAGTGAAAAGCTGTTCCTCAAGGAACAGTACTTAGGAGTGATAATGTCAGAAGGTTTTATATTCAAGAATCACAACAACATTATTATTTTATAACAAGCTCAAAGTTTTCTTCTTATTTTTAGTAATCTATACAGGAGAAGGGGTTGCTAAACTATTTCTCCCAGCATTTTAGTCGGTTTTTATAACACACATGGCTTACGGAGGAAAGATTCTTATTCCACTTTCCCATGGAGATGAAAAAGAACTATTAAGAAAAAATCATAGAAAACTCAGATGAGTGTGTATACATAAATTTATACATGCATGTGTAGTGTGACCTAAATGTAAGTAAAAGTAGTAAGAAATACCTGTTATCTTGTGTGCTTACGAGACAGAAAAAGACACTAGGGTTTCTACCATCATGTAAAACAATTACAGGTTTTCTTCTTACACTCATTTGGCAAGACAGTAGTATCTCCCTGGGCGGTACTTGAGTCCTATAGGTGGGAAGTTCAATGCCTGCACTCTAAAGGAGGGGTTTGGGATATTTGCTATTTAGAGTGATATCTAAACTGTCGTATCTGTGCACCTCTGGTAAGACAGTGAAAGTGTCACTGATGGTGAAAGTATTTCTTTTTTGGGTCACCCTGCCTCGGTGGGAGATGGCCAGCATGTTTTAAAAAAAAAAGCTCAAGGAAAATTATAGGCTAGATAGCTGGTATCTTCAAAACAAGGAATTAAAAGCCAGTGATGATACTCTTCAAGTCATTTATTTTCTCTAGACTGGAATATTACTGTACGCTCATGACCACTTTTAACCCTTTGACTGTTTTGGTTGTATATATACGTCTTACGAGCCACTGTTTCGGACGTATATATACTCAAAAATTCTAGCGGCTCCAAATCAAGCGGGAGAAAGCTGGTAGGCTCACATATGAGAGAATGGGTCTGTGTGGTCAGTGTGCACTGTATAAAAAAAATCTTGCAGCACGCAGTGCATAATGAGAAAAACAAACTCCGACCGTGTTTTTGGATTAAAATGCCAACTTTGAGGTGTATTTTCGTATATTATTTATGGTTGTACAGTGGACCCCCGAGTAACGAACACTCCGGAAATCATACAATTATGTAAGTATAATATTGTAAGTGCTTGTGGAAGTGTATTTTTGGGGGTCTGAAATAGACTAACCTACGTGACATTATTCCTTAAGGGAGTAAATTCGTTCGGTAATGGCACTTGAGCAGGCTTGTGGAATGAAGTTTTTACGTTACTCGGGGGTCCACTGTATTCTCTTTTTCGTGGTCTCATTTGATAGAATGGAAAACATACTACAGAAATAGAGATGATTTTGATAAGTTTCATGATGAAAACGACCTTGAAATTGAGCTCAAAGTAGGGGAAATGTTCGATTTTTGTCAATGTTCAAGAGTAAACAAATCACGCCACGTGTCCAATACAGTGGACCCCTGAGTTTCGTAAAAACTTCACTCCTGAAGTCTGCTCAAGTGCCATTACCGAACGAATTTACTCCCTTAAGGAAAAATGTCACGTAGGTTAGTCTATTTCAGACCCCCAAAAATACACTTCCACAAGCACTTACAATATTATTCTTACATAATTGTACGATTTCCGGGGTTTACGAAACTCGGGGGTCCACTGTACACATCAATTGGTGAGTCTAATATTGTTTCACAAGGGCACTGATATTATTTATACCATTTTTACAATAATGCAATAGTCTGCATAATGGTAAATCTTCTATTTTTTGTGTGAATAAAAAATCAAAATAGAAAGCAAGAGTAATATAAGAGTGGCCTAAAGACTTGACTAATGAACAGATAACATCTTATTGTAGTGCCAGGAATGTCTGCATTGTTTATTCTGTGCCCTATTTTGAAATTGACAACTTTTTTATTTTGCATGAAATTGGCCAAATTGCCAATTTCTGACCACTTTATTGGGTAGTTGAAATCGGTAATTTGGTGGTTTCTTGTACTCAATCGATAGAACAAATGGAGTTCTAAAGAAATAGCTATGAGTTTGGTCGACTGGAACAATGGAATTGGCCGAAAATAGGGCTCAAATTCGGCGAAATTGCCGATGCGTATATATCGCCGAGATCACTAACTTCGTGAGAGCGTAATTCCGTAGGTTTTCCATCAAATTTCATACTTTTGGTGTCATTACCATCGGGAAAAGATTCTCTATCATTTCATAAGAAAAAATATATTTTTTTTTTTTCAAAAATTTTGCGACAACAGGAGACACCTCAGGATTAGGGGTTGCGACAGTCAAAGGGTTAAGGTAGGCATAATCGCAGATCTGAAAAATGTGCAGAGGGCTGTCATTGCTTGTGTAAATTCAGTCAAGAACCTGTATTATTAGTAATGTATGAAGTGCTCTGAACTGCATTTCTTGCACTGTCAACAAGAAAAATTTGTTATAATATACACCTGGAAAATTCTGGGGGGATGGGTCCCTAATCTGCACACCAAAATCATTCCCTACAACAGTTAAGAAATTTGGTAGATACTGTAGTGCAAAATTTCCCCAGTGACAAGCATGGGTGCAATGAGTGCAGTACATACACTATGAGATAACTAAATAAGTGTAAAAGAAACAAGAATTTTCAGCACTCTTCATGGATAAGGAGATTTACCAACAGATAATTTACTGTCTTCTAGAGGAAATTTGATAAATTCTACAAGTTAGTTCCTGATCAACCAGGCTGAGGCGCCTATGTTACGTGTGTGCAGCTAGCACCAGAGTTGTCTACAAGTAAACTACAAGTAGGATGATTACCCTTGTATTGTTGATAAATAATGTAAAATTCTGCATAAAGAAGAGAGAAAATAAGCTTTTGAAAGTTAATGGTTATGGGTGTGCAAAAATTTGGTAAATATTTTTTAAATTTGCAGGTAAAAGTGAATGCTTTATTACATAAATTGGGTGGTTTTTGTATGTGATATTTTGGCACATATGTGGTTTGTTCATATTTTTCTGGTAAAAATCTGTCAAGAAATGTAGGAATTTTTAATTATATTTTGGGAAGTTGGTTTTTGTTTTTGATTTGTGCATCAAAGAAGAAGAACGCTGACTTGTTTCTTGATTGTTTTTTGACTCACTCATTGGTTCATTAAGAGCATCTTGAAAACTGTCATTATTTATGCGTTGAGTTCTTGTAAGTGAAAGGCCACTCAGTAGTGTTGTTGCATGTGTGTAAGTGGTAGAACACTGTCTTCTCTCCACTCTCCACCTGTGGCACGCAGCTGCTGAGACAGTTTGTGAATCTCATCACAGATCAGATTTAGGCTGTTGTGTGGGTGGATAGGCAGTAAATGTAGGTATTAGTGTCTCCAGGTCACTCACACTAAAGGTAGAGGCAGTAGTCTTGATTGGTTCATATTGTGGTGATGAGGGTGAGCAGGTGATGTCTTACTGGAAATCACCAGGCAGTCTCATGAATAATGTAACAATGATTATTTAGTAATATTATAGCAGTGCTGTAATTGTTTTCTTGCTAAATATTTTGATATGACTTGGCCACCTCAAAACTAATATGTACTTGGCAACATTCAGTAATTCACTTTGCTGCATTGTGAAATGAGATTTCTTAGCTGTAGCTAACAAATGTTGACGACCTAAAACTAGCCATCATGAACTGTTTTTTATGATAATCAGCCTTTAAGGTGGTACTAATCCTGCCAGATTTGTAGTGCTTCACTGTATACAGTATTTTACTTTCTGGTATGAGAATGATATAAATATTAACCACAGATTGCATTATATATTAATTAATGATCTATGAGAACACTTATATGTTTATAGTATATTGTAGATATATTGGCATGCTGCATGTACTTTATGAAGAACATTTTTGATAAATATATTTCTAGCTAAGCACAAAAAATTCCTTTATCCCCAGCATTACCTAAGTTTGAGGATCAGCCTCAAGATATGACTGTATTTGAAGGAGAGCGGGCAAGGTTTCCCTGTGCCATTGATGGCAGTCCTCCTCCAATCATCAAGTGGTTCAGAAACAGCCACTCTCTGGATCCTGACTCAAGGATGACACACCTTCCTTCTGGCAAGTACATTATTTGCATGAAATAAAAACAGCATAGAATATAAAAACAAAAATACAGCCTCTACTCACTTAACAACGGAGTTCCGTTCATAAGACCATGTCGGTAAATTAATTCGTCACTAAGTGAGGAGCATACTATAATGGTAGTAGGTTTGTGTCAACTAACTTTGATATTATTTTAAAGTCACCTTTGCACCATTTATAACATTTTTGGTATATTTTTAAATGTTTATGCAGTAGTGTACTGTATATTGTAATAAGCAGAATAGAGGAAATCAGCTCTAATACTGTATGTATACATTATTTAAGCATGCATACTGGTCAGAGAACCCGTCGTAAATCCGAGTCATCGGTAAACGAGTACATCGCTAAGTGAGGAGAGGCTGTATTGTACACATGTAAATGCACACAGCTTGAAAATAGTCTTTAAAAAAATATTGTATGTTGATGGATATACAGTGGAACCTCTGCTTACAAGTTTAATCCGTTCCGTAACCTAGCTTGTAACCTGATTTGCTCGTATGCTGAGTCAATTTTCCTCATTTAAATTAATTGAAATGCCATTAATCCATTCCAGCAGAATTCCTGCTCTCAGGAGGCAGGACAAAATACAGTGGACTCCTGGATTTCGCCAATAATTCTTTCCAGAAGGCTGTTCGAGTGCCGTTACTGAACGAATTTGTTCCCATAAGGACGAATGTAAATTAGATTAATCTGTTTCAGACCACTAAAAATACACTTACAAAAGCACTTACAAAAATACACTTACATAATTGTTTGAGTTGGTGGCAGTACGAAATCCAGGGGTCCACTGTACTTCAATATTTCGCTGATATCAACTCTACGGCTTAGTTATCTATCACAATTCATCTAATATGACATAATAAACAAAACAAATGACATAGAAACCTGATATATACTCTAGAATGAATAAAATATGTCATTATGTGACAAGTGGTGGCAGCCATTCCGGCTCCTGCTCTGAAAACATCTTCCCATGCTTCCCCTTCTGAGGTGTTATTATAAGAGAAAACTGAGTGTTTGTGAGGCTCACTTGTTATTATAGTATTATTATTAGAATTATTATTATAGTATTATTATTATATTGTACAGTGGACCCTTGAAAATCGTCTCCCTTGAGAATCGGCGAATTTGAAAATCCTCTTTTTTCGGCAAAAAATCGACTTGAAAATCGTCCTTTAACTTGAAAAATGCCGGTCATCTGAAACGCGTCCGCTTGGCCTCCCCGCCGCCTGGGCACATAAACACATTGAGCGTCAGTGTGCCATTGTTTACCAGCGAGTGACCACCACCCACGCTGCCACCTACACATTCATACCATACATTTTGTCAATATTCCATTCGTTTTAGTGCTTGCAACTGCTAAATAAGCTACCATGGGCCCAAAGAAAGCTCCTAGTGCCAGCTCTGTAGCAAAGAAAGTGAGAAACACAATAGAAGTTAAGAAAGAGATCATAGAAAAATATGAAAGTGGTGTACGTGTGGCTGATCTTTCCAGGATGTATGGGAAGGCCCATTCAACCATCACTTCCATCTTGTTGAAGAAAAAGGAAATCAAGGAAGCTGATGTTGCGAAAGGGGTGAATATGCTATCGAAAATGAGATCGCAAAGAATCGAAGAAGTTGAGAAGTTGTTGCTTTTGTGGATCAGACAAAAAGAGTTAGCAGGAGATAGTGTTACACAGTCAGTAATTTGCGAAAAGGCAAGGCAGTTGCATGACGATCTCATAAAGAAAAGTCCTGGAACGAGTGCTGATGTTGATGAATTCAAGGCCAGCAAAGGCTGGTTCGAAAATTTCAAGAAGCGAAGTGGCATACACAATGTTGTAAGGCATGGAGAGGCTGCAAGTTCTGACAAATGTGCAGCTGAAAAATTTGTTCATGAATTCAAGGGGTACATAGAGTCTGAACAATTCAAACCCCAACAAGTGTTCAATTGTGATGAAATAGGCCTCTTTTGGAAGAAAATGCCAACGAGGACCTACATTACTCAGGAGGAAAAGGCACTGCGAGGACACAAGCCTATGAAAGACAGGCTAACTCTCATGTTGTGTGGCAATGCTAGTGGTGATTTCAAAGTGAAGCCTTTACTCGTGTATCACTCTGAAAATCCCAGAGTGTTCAAGAAGTACAGTGTTGCCAAGGCTAATTTGTGTGTGTTTTGGAAGGCTAACAGTAAGGCATGGGTCACCAGGGAAATTTTCCTTGATTGGTTCAATGAAGTGTTTGGCCCCAGTGTGAAGAAATACCTCCTGGAAAATAAATTGCCACCTAAGTGCCTCCTGGTAATGGACAATGCTCCTGGTCATCCTCCAGACATGGAAGAGCAAATGGTGAAGGATTTAAAGTTCATCAAAGTGAAGTTCTTGCCCCCTAATACCACTCCTCTCCTCCAACCCATGGACCAGCAGGTCATTTCAAACTTCAAAAAACTCTACACCAGAGCAATGTTTCAAAGGTGTTTTGACATAACCTCAGGCAGTACTTTGACCCTAAGAGAGTTCTGGAAAGATCACTTCACTATCGTGCATTGCATACGCCTTATAGGTAAGGCTTGGCAGGAAGTGACTCCCAGGACAATGAACTCTGCTTGGAGACCACTGTGGCCAGATTGTGTTGAAAAGAGGGATTTTGAAGGGTTTGGGGATGACTCTGACAGCCCTATGCCAGTTGTGGAAAAAATTGTGGAATTGGGGACGTCCATGGGGATGGAGGTTAGTGGTGAAGATGTGGAAGAGTTGCTGGTGGACCACGATGAAGAACTAACCACTGAAGAGCTTCAAGACCTTCAACTGCAAGAACAACAGACCAAAGCTCAGGAAATTGCTTCAGAGGAGGAGGAAGGGAGAAGGAAGAAGTTGCTTTCTTCAGAGATTAAGGAGATGTGTACAATGTGGACTAGAATGGAAAAAAAATTGTGGAGGAGCATCACCCTGACAAAGCTGTTGCAGGCCGTGTATGTCACATTTTAGGGACATTTTAAAGAACCGCCAGAAACAGACCTTTGTGGACAGTTATTTTGCAAGAAAGGCATCCTGTGACTCTCAACCTGGTCCTAGTGCCATTAAAACACAAAGAAGGGAAGTAACCCCAGAAAAGGACTTGGTACCTGAAGGGGATTCCCCTTCCAAACACAAACAACACCTCCACCACCTTCTCCCCTCCTTCCTTCTTCCACACATCAACAACTCTTCAATAAAGGTAAGTGTCAATATATTACTATTTTATACTATGTACAGTATATATCTCATTGTTTTGTGTGTAGATAAATGTACATTTAATGTGTAAAAAATTTTTTTTTGCATACTTTTGGGTGTCTGGAACGGATTAATTTGATTTACATTATTTCTTATGGGGAAAATAGATTTGAAAATAGTCCATTTTGAAAATAGGCGGCCTCTCAGGAACGGATTAATCACGATTTTCAAGGGTCCACTGTATTATTATTATAATGGGGAAGCGCTAAACCCGTAGGATTATATAGTGCCTGTGGGGGGGAGGGGATAGAAGGTATTCATGCTTAATTTAGGGAACTGGAGCACAGATACAATTCCCTAGATCAAGAGCCCCTCACCAGCGTCAAGGAACCTCTCTTGAGGAGGAAGCTCGCAACCTGAATTTTGGCTCGTGTCCAGGAGCAAAAAATCGACCGAGCGACGGCTGGTATCTTGAAAAACTCGCATGGTGGGGCACTCGTAAGCAGAGGTTTCCCTGTATATGTAATGTACTAATTACATTAGTTTCAAAGTATGTAAACTCAAATTATAGTATGCAGCTGTTTTATGGAGCTTGTGTTCTAAGAAAACAAAAACAAAATAGAAAACATTTAAGTACATATACCAAATGAGTTTCAGAATTATGAATTATGTGCTTTGAAAGAAATTTAGCAACAACCTCTGGTTCACAGAATAAATTTTTTTGGAAATGTTAATTTGTATGGCAAAAGAACAGTCTTAAAATAAAAAAAAATGTGTAAAAAAAAATAAAGGGATAAAATTATTGTAGTTGACAAGCAAAAGGAGCCCCAGGTCCTTGTACAAGTTAACATTAATTATGATAGTTAAAAATGAATACAGACTATGAGTGTAGCTTTACTTCTCTCACCACATATAGGTAATATAATTTAAAATATTTTGCACTTGAAAAGCAGGGAACTAATATGCCAGGGCATGGAGCTGATCATTTTTTTGCCCTATAATAATTATAATAATAATCTATATTTCTACAAGTACATGATACAACTTATACAGACCTAGCTGACATCAGTGACATACTATTTAGAAAGCTCCTTGTCATGCAAAGCATTTCAGGCAAATTAGGTTAATTTTGTCCCAGTTGGCTAACACCCAGGTACCTATTTACTGCTAGGTGAACAGGGACAGCAGGTGTCTTAAGGAAACACATCCAAAGGGTGACCCATCTCTGGGTCACGCTTTTTTTTGTTGGGAAAGTGAATATTTTTTTTTTTTTTTTTTTTTTTTTAACACATCAGCCGATTCCCACCAAGGCAGGGTGGCCCGAAAAAGAAAAACTTTCATCATCATTCACTCCATCACTGTCTTGCCAGAAGGGTGCTTTACACTACAGTTATAAAACTGCAACATTAACACCCCTCCTTCAGAGTGCCGGCACTGTACTTCCCATCTCCAGAACTCAAGTCCGGCCTGCCGGTTTCCTGAATCCCTTCATAAATGTTACTTTGCTCACACTCCAACAGCACGTCAAGTATTAAAAACCATATGCCTCCATTCACTCCTATCAAATACGCTCACACATGCTTGCTGGAAGTCCAAGCCCCTCGCACACAAAACTTCCTTTACCCCCTCCCTCCAACCTTTCCTAGGCCGACCCCTACCCCGCCTTCCCTCCACTACAGATTTATACACTCTCGAAGTCACTCTGTCTCGTTCCATTCTCTCTACATGTCCAAACCACCTCAACAACCCCTCCTCAGCTCTCTGGACAATCGTTTTGGTAATCCGCACCTCCTCCTAATTTCCAAACTCCGAATTCTCTGCATTATATTCACACCACACATTGACCTCAGACATGACATCTCCACTGCCTCCAGCCTTCTCTTCGTTGCAACATTCATCACCCATGCTTCACACCCATATAAGAGCGTTGGTATAACTATACTCTCATACATTCCCCTCTTTACTTCCATAGACAAGGTTCTTTGTCTCCACAGACCCCAAGTGCTCCACTCACCCTTTTCCCCTCATCAATTCTATGATTCACTTCATCCTTCATAGACCCATCCGCCAACATGTCCTCCCAAATATCTGAATACATTCACCTCCTCCATACTCTCTCCCTCCAATCTGATATCCAATCTTTCGTCACCTATTCTTTTTGTTATCCTCATCACCTTACTCTTTCCTATATTCACTTTCAATTTTCTTCTTTTACACACCCTACCAAATTCATCCACCAACCTCTGCAGCTTCTCTTCAGAATCTCCCAAAAGCACAGTGTCATCAGCAAAAAGCAACTGTGACAACTCCCACTTTGTATTTGCTTCTTTATCTTTTAGCCCAACACCTCTTGCCAAGACCTCGCATTCACTTCTCTTACAACCCCATCTATAAATATATTGAACAACCACGGTGACATCACACATCCTTGTCTAAGGCCCACTTTTACTGGGAAATAGTCCCCTTCCCTCCTACACACTCTAACCTGAGCCTCACTATCCTCATAAAAACTCTTCACTGCTTTCAGTAACCTTCCTCCTATTCCATACACCTGCAACATCTGCCACATTGCCCCCCTATCTACCCTATCATACGCCTTTTCCAAATCCATAAATGCCACAAAAACATCTTTACCCTTATCCAAATACTGTTCACCTATATGTTTCACTGTAAACACTTGGTCTACACACCCCCTACCTTTCCTAAAGCCCCCTTGTTCATCTGCTATCCTGCTTTCTGTTTTACTCTTAATTCTTTCAATAATAACTCTACCATACACTTTACCAGGTACACTCAACAGACTTATTCCCCTATAATTTTTGCACTCTCTTTTGTCCCCTTTGCCTTTATACAAAGGAACAATACACGCTCTCTGCCAATCCCTAGGTACCTTACCCTCTTCCATACATTTATTAAATAATAGCACCAACCACTCCAAAATTATATCCCCACCTGCTTTTAACATTTCTATCTTTATCCCATCAATCCCAGCTGCCTTACCCCCTTTCATTCTACCCACTGCCTCACGAACTTCCCTACACCCACAACTGGCTCTTCCACACTCCTACAAGATGTTATTCCTCCTTGCCCTACACACGAAATCACAGCTTCCCTGTCTTCATCAACATTTAACAAATCCTCAAAATATTCTCTCCATCTTCCCGATACCTCTAACTCTCCATTTAATAACTCTCCTCTCCTATTTTTAACTGTCAAATCCATTTGTTCTCTAGGCTTCCTCAACTTATTAATCTCATTCCAAAACTTTTTCTTATTTTCAACAAAATTTGCTGATAACATCTCACCCACTCTCTCATCTGCTCTCTTTTACATTGCTTCACCACTCTTTTAACCTCTCTTTTTCTCTCCATATACTCTTCCCTCCTTGCATCACTTCTACTTTGTAAAAACCTCTCATATGCTAACTTTTCTCCCTTACTACTCTCTTTACATCATCATTCCACCAATCGCTCCTCTTCCCTCCTGCACCCACTCGCCTGTAACCACAAACTTCTGCTGAACACACTAACACTACATTTTTAAATCTACCCCATACATTTTCGACCCCATTGCCTACACTCTCACTAGCCCATCTATCCTCCAATAGTTGTTTATATCTTACCCTAACTGCCTCCTCTTTTAGTTTATAAACCTTCACCTCTCTTTTACTTACTGATTCTATTTTCCTTGTATCCCATCTACCTTTTACTCCCACTGTAGCTATAACTAAAAAGTGATCTGATATATCTGTAGCCCCTCTATAAACATGCACATCCTGAAGTCTACTCAACACTCTTTTATCTACCAATACATAGTCCAACAAACTACTGTCATTACGCCCTACATCATATCTTGTATACTTATTTATCCTCTTTTTCTTAAAATATGTATTACCTATAACTAAACCCCTTTCTATACAAAGTTCAATCAAAGGGCTCCCATTATCATTTACACCTGGCACCCCAAACTTACCTACTACACCCTCTCTGCATGTTTCTCCCACTTTAGCATTTAGGTCCCCTACCACAATTACTCTCTCATTTGGTTCAAAAGTTCCTATACATTCGCTTAACATCTCCCAAAATCTCTCTCTCTCCTCTACACTCCTCTCTTCTCCAGGTGCATACACGCTTATTATGACCCACTTTTCGCATCCGACCCTTATTTTAATCCACATAATCCTTGAATTTACACATTTATATTCCCTCTTTTCCTTCCATAACTGATCCTTCAACATTATTGCTACCCTTCCTTAGCTCTAACTCTCTCAGATACTCCTGACTTAATCCCATTTATTTCTCCCCACTGAAACTCGCCTACCCCCTTCAGCTTTGTTTCGCTTAGGGCCAGGACATCCAACTTCTTTTCATTCATAACATCGGCAATCATCTCTTTCTTATCATCCGCACTACATCCACGCACATTCAGACAACCCAATTTTATAAAGTTTTTCTTCTTCTCGTTTTTAGTATATTTGTACAGGAGAAGGGGTTACTAGCCCATTGCTCCCGGCATCTTAGTCGCCTCATACGACACGCATGGCTTACGGAGGAAAGATTCTTTTCCACTTCCCCATGGACAATAGAGAAAATAAAAAGAACAAGAGCTATTAAGAAAAAGAAGAAAAACCTAGATGTGTGTATGTATATATATGCCAGTGTAGTGAATATGAAGCAAAAAAATAATATGAAATTGCACACATATGGTACCAATATATACATACACATGTAAGTATGCAAGCATAATATTTAACAAAAAAGAGGTATATCAAGATAAGATATATGTAAATTAAACAAGTTAATGAGTTAAATAAGGAATAAGCTAAAGGAGGTGGTTATGTATGCACAACTGAATGCAATATATAATTATGATAATTTCAACAAAGAAGACAGAATACCACAAGCATAACAATGCCACAGGTTGATAACTGTTCACAATGCCTTAGCTAATCTGCTTCAAATATATCAGAATATATTAACCTGCTTATATATATTAGAACAAGCTGACTTGTCCATTAATAACAACATGCTCATCATATATCATCCTGGAATCTTATTTTGTATGCAAATTGAGTATATGGCTGCATTTTTTAATTATACAGTCATAAATTAGAGTAAATTTATATTAAATATAAATACAGTGGTACCTCGAGTTACGATGGTCCCCAAAATCGCCCTTTTATGTAAGTTTATTTTTTTAAATGCTTTTGTAAGTATATTTTTGGGGGTGTAAAAGGACTAGTCTATTTTACATTATTCCTTATGGGGATAAATTCGTTTGGTAATGGCACTTGAACAGCATTCTCGAACGAAAAAATATCGTAACTCGAGGTACCACTGTACTAGAGAATATTATTGTTTTTTACATGCTAGTACTGTATGTAAATCTTATGCATTATAATTGGCATGATGTTTAAATGATTTTTCTGTCAACAGGTGCCTTAGAAATAGAAAATGTAGCTTCAACTGATGATGGTGAATATTATTGTCGAGCAACAAGCCTTGATAAGATCAAAGTATCACAACAAGCTACACTTCAAGTCAAGGAGGCTTATGCTCTTCGTGACCCCCAGTCTCCTGTGTTCATTGCTCAACCAAAGTCTGTAGTTGGCACAGTAGGGGCAAACATAACGCTAGACTGTGCAGCTAATGGTTATCCAGAGCCAACTGTCGTTTGGTTGAAGGATGGTGCGACAATAGATATGGCGTGAGTATGACTATCATTTTTTTATATTCATTTGTATTGAGTATGCACATGAAAGGGTAACTCCTACATGGACAGAAAATGAAACATTGAATGACAGGTTCTATTCATGTGGGATTTACCTTTTCATTGATCATTCTATATGACACTTATAGATGTATGGGGTAGATTTAAAAATGTAGTGTTAGAGTGTTCAGCAGAAGTTTGTGGTTACAGGCGAGTGGGTGCGGGAGGGAAGAAGAGCGATTGGTGGAATGATGATGTAAAGAGAGTAGTAAGGGAGAAAAAGTTAGCATATGAGAGGTTTTTACAAAGTAGAAGTGATGCAAGGAGGGAAGAGTATATGGAGAGAAAAAGAGAGGTTAAGAGAGTGGTGAAGCAATGTAAAAAGAGAGCAAATGAGAGAGTGGAACAAATGGATTTGACAGTTAAAAATAGGAGAGGAGAGTTATTAAATGGAGAGTTAGAGGTATCGGGAAGATGGAGGGAATATTTTGAGGAGTTGTTAAATGTTGATGAAGACAGGGAAGCTGTGATTTCGTGTATAGGGCAAGGAGGAATAACATCTTGTAGGAGTGTGGAAGAGCCAGTTGTGAGTGTGGGGAAGTTCGTGAGGCAGTGGGTAGAATGAAAGGGGGTAAGGCAGCTGGGATTGATGGGATAAAGATAGAAATGTTAAAAGCAGGTGGGGATATAGTTTTGGAGTGGTTAGTGCTATTATTTAATAAATGTATGGAAGAGGGTAAGGTACCTAGGGATTGGCAGAGAGCGTGTATTGTTCCTTTGTATAAAGGCAAAGGGGACAAAAGAGAGTGCAAAAATTATAGGGGAATAAGTCTGTTGAGTGTATTTGGTAAAGTGTATGGTAGAGTTATTATTGAAAGAATTAAGAGTAAGACAGAAAGCAGGATAGCAGATGAACAAGGGGGCTTTAGGAAAGGTAGGGGGTGTGTAGACCAAGTGTTTACAGTAAAACATATAGGTGAACAGTTTTGGATAAGGGTAAAGAGGTTTTGTGGCATTTATGGATTTGGAAAAGGTGTATGATAGGGTGGATAGGGGGGCAATGTGGCAGATGTTGCAGGTGTATGGAATAGGAGGTAGGTTACTGAAAGCAGTGAAGAGTTTTTATGAGGATAGTGAGGCTCAAGTTAGAGTGTGTAGGAGGGAAGGGGACTATTTCCCAGTAAAAGTGGGCCTTAGACAAGGATGTGTGATGTCACCGTGGTTGTTCAATATATTTATAGATGGGGTTGTAAGAGAAGTGAATGCGAGGGTCTTGGCAAGAGGTGTGGGGTTAAAAGATAAAGAATTAAATACAAAGTGGGAGTTGTCACAGTTGCTTTTGCTGATGACACTGCTTTTGGGAGATTCTGAAGAGAAGTTGCAGAGGTTGGTGGATGAATTTGGTAGGGTGTGTAAAAGAAGAAAATTGAAAGTGAATATAGGAAAGAGTAAGGTGATGAGGATAACAAAAGATTAGGTGACGAAAGATTGGATATCAGATTGGAGGGAGAGAGTATGGAGGAGTGAAGTATTCAGATACAGTGGTACGTTCGATGGTCCAACTCACCTTTATGTAGTTATTTAAATGCTTTTGTAAGTGTAATTTGGGTCTAGCTAGTCTATTTTACACATTTCTTTAGGAGTTCTTATGCATGAACAGCATTCTGAATGAAATATGAACGGTACCACTGTATTTGGGATGGCATGTCAGCAATGGGTCATGAAGGATGAGGTGAATCATAGAATGATGAGGGAAAAGGTGAGTGAAGCACTTTGTCTGTGGAGACAAAGAACTTTGTCCATGGAAGTAAAGAAGGGAATGTATGAGAGTATAGTTATACCAACACTTATATGGGTGTGAAGCATGGGTGATGAATGTTGCAACGAGGAGAAGGCTGAAGGCAGTGGAGATGTCATGTCTGAGGTCAATGTGTGGTGTGAATATAATGCAGAGAATTCGGAGTGTGGAAATTAGGAGGAGGTGCGGGATTACCAAAACTATTATCCAGGGAGCTGAGGAGGGGTTGTTGAGGTGGTTTGGACATGTAGAGAGAATGGAACGAGACAGAATAACTTCGAGAGTGTATAAATCTGTAGTGGAGGGAAGGCGGGGTAGGGGTCGGTCTAGGAATGGTTGGAGGGAGGGGGTAAAGGAAGTTTTGTGTGCGAGGGGCTTGGACTTCCAGCAAGCATGTGTGAGCGTATTTGATAGGAGTGAATGGAGACAAATGGTTTTTTAATACTTGACGTGCTGTTGGAGTGTGAGCAAAGTAACATTTATGAAGGGATTCAGGGAAACCGGCAGGCCGGACTTGAGTCCTGGAGATGGGAAGTACAGTGTCTGCACTCTGAAGGAGGGGTGTTAATGTTGCAGTTTTATAACTGTAGTGTAAAGCACCCCTCTGGCAAGACAGTGATGGAGTGAATGATGATGAAAGTTTTTCTTTTTCGGGCCACCCTGCCTTGGTGGGAATCGGCCGATGTGTTAATAAAAAAAATAAAAAAAATATAAATAATAGCATGTATGTCATATGTGATTAATTATCACTTTGTATGTATGTAATAAATTTTTAGGTACAAGAGTAGAGCAGTTTTCTTGTTAGATTGTTCACACTCCAACTCACTGTTGGAACATGAGCAAAGTACAGTGGAACCCCGAGTTTCGGCCGTAATCCGTTCCAGAAGCTTGGCCTAAACTCAAAACGCCCTAAAGTCAAAGCAATATTTCCCATAAGAAATAATGTAAATGCAATTAATCCGTTCCTGCTGTCAGGAGGCATGACAAAATAGCACTTCAATATGATGCTATTATCAACTCTATGGCTTATTTATCTATCACAATTCATCTAATATGACATAATAAACAATATAAATAACATAAAAACCTGATATACACTCTAGAATGAATAAAATATGAAAACGTCTTCCCATTCTTTCCTTCTTCAGATGTGTTAGTATAAGAGAAAATGGAGTTTGTAATGCTAACTGCAGTAGATTATTTCTTTCATAAGAAAAGCATAATGTAGAATGAAATGGTGTACGTACACCATTTACATACCTTGAAGAAGATAGGCAGAGTGGCTTATGCTGTCAGGAGTTTATTTCGTTTCATCCTTTTTCTATCGCTTAACCCTTTCAGGGTTGCGAGGCTCTCTCCCAAACTCGTTCTCAGGGTCGCAAATTTTTCGGAAAAAAAAAAATTATTTTTTCTTATGAAATGATAGAGAATCTATTTTCGATCATAACGCCACCAAAATTCTGAAATTTGATGGGAAACTAACGTAATTATGCTCTTGCGAAGTTAGCGGTATCGATTACATTTACACATTGGCGATTTTGCCCACTTTGAACCCTATTTTCGGCAAATTTCAATGATTCAGTCTACTAAAATTATAGCTATTTCGCTAGAATTCCACTTGTTCTATCAATTGAGTATAAGAAACCGCCAATTTACCGATTTCAACTACCCAATAAGGTGGTCAGAAATTGGCAATTTGGCCAATTTCACACAAATTTCAAAGGATGCCAATTTCAAAATAGGATCCAGAATAAATGAGACAGATATTCCTGGCACTCAAATAACATTTTATCTGTTCATTAGTCATGTCTCCAGGCCCCTCTTACATTACTTTTGCTTTTCATTTTGAATTTTTATTCTCACAAAAAATAGAAGATTTTCTGTTATGTATACTACTGCATCATCGTAAAAACGGTATAAATAATATCAGCACACTTGTGCAAGAATATTAGACTCGCCAGTTAATGTGTATTGGACGCATGCCGTGATTTGTTTACTCTTGAACATCGGCAAAAATCGAACATTTTCGCTACTTTGCGCTCAGTTTCAAGGTACAGTGGTACCTCGACTTACGATATTTTTTCTTTCCAGAATGCTGTTCAAGTGCCATTACCAAACTAATTTATCCCCATAAGGAATGATGTAAAATAGACTAATCCTTTTAGACCCCCAAAATTACACTTACAAAAGCATTTAAAAAAATAAACTTACATAAAAGGGTGAGTTTGGGGACCATCGTAAGTCGAGGTACCACTGTACTTGTAATCGTGAAACCAATCAAAATTATCTCTATTTCTGTAATATATCTTCCATTCTATCAAATGATACCAAGAAAAACGAGAATACAACCATAAATACCATACGAAAATAGACTGCAAAGTTGCTGTTTTAAACCAAAAACATGGTTGGAGGTTTTTTTCCTCATTACGCACTGTGTGGTGCAGGATTTTTTTTATACTGTGCACACTGACCACACAGACCCATTCTCTCACATCTAGGCCTACCAGCTTGTTTCCACTTGATTTGAGGGCGCTAGAATTTAGGCGTAATAGTACGACAAAAACCCTGGTGCGTAAGCTGTACTAGTACGGCCGAAACCCTGAAAGGGTTAACATAAATATGAGATGTTTTTCCAGTCGGCTTGACGGAGTGAACAAAAACCATTTGTGTCCAGGCTGGTAACAACATCATCAACTGGTTTGTTTACAAAACTCGCAAACCTTCTACACTCATGTACTTATTCTCTCTCTCTCTTGTTTATTCATTTAATCATGTTTACTCACCTCTCACTCTACATTAAGACTACAAATATTTTAAGGTAAGTGATGAGTGTCCATGCGTGTCGTAAGAGGCGACTAAAATGCCGGGAGCAAGGGGCTAGTAACCCCTTCTCCTGTATATATTACTAAATGTAAAAGGAGAAACTTTTGTTTTTACTTTTGGGCCACCCTGCTTCGGTGGGAAACAGCTGACGTGTTGAAAGAAAGAAAGAAGTAATGAGTGTACTGTATATGTATTTTATCGCTCTAGGGCACTTTAAATGCCTAGTATATAATGTGTGAGTGGGGTAGCCAGATGGGGGTTACATACCTACCACACTTTGATACCTACCTACCTTACTATTCACCTTGCATCCTATATTAAGACCATTAAGACTACAAATATTCCTTGGTGAGGGTTCCTTGGTGAGGGGCACCACTGCCTCCACCACTGCGTCAACCACTGCCTCAATCACTGCCTCCACCATGGCCTCCACCACTAACTCCACCACTGCTTCCACCATTACCTCGCAACATCAGCTTCCTTGATTTCTTTTTTCTTCGCCAGGATAGAAGTGATTATTGATTTGTTTTTGCCATACATCCTGGCAAGCTGGAGCACACGCACACCACTCTTGTGGTTAATTATGTAGCAGTCGCATTCAATCAACAAGCACAAAACACAATGAATTATTGTGAAATGTTTGGATGAGCACACAGGGTAATGTTCACTCGAGGAGAAACAAAGCCACACTGACTCACGATGCCTGCGTGCAGGTGCGGATAGGTGGACAGGTCTGGTACGCCGGCCGAAACTCAGGGCACAGTGCAAAACTCGAGACAAAATTTAGCTGAAAAAGTGGTGTGAACTCGAAGATGCCGAAGCTCAGGGTTCCACTGTACAATGGAACATCAGCTTACAAATTTAATCTGTTCCGTGACCTTGTTCGTATCCTAATTTGTTTGTATACCGAGTCATTTTCCTCATTTAAATTGAAATGACATTAATCCGTTCCAGCGGAATTCCTGCTCTCAGGAGGCAGGACAAATATGATGCTAATATCAACTCTACGGCTTATTTATCTATCACAGTTCATCTAGTATGACATAATAAACAATATAAATAACATTGAAACCTAATATACACTTTAGAATGAATAAAATATGTCATTACGTATGTGGCTAGTGGTGACGGCGGCGGAGGAGAGTGTGGTGGCGGGCATTCTCGCTTCCCATGTCTTCCCATGCTTTCCCTTCTGAGGTGTTATTATTAGAGAAAACGGAGTTTGTGAGGCTAACTGCATTAGATCACTACTTTCATAAGGAAAACATAATGTAGAAATAAACTGGTGTATGTACACCATTTACCATGGAGAAAAGATAGGCAGAGCGGCGTATGCTGTCAGGAGCTCATTTCGTGTACTGGTGATGGTGAGTGTTGTTGTGGTACTCAGCCTGCCATCTCGTGGTGGTGTTCTGAAGCTTACATGTTATTATTATTATAATTATTATTATAGTATTATTATATTATTATTATATGTATTACAGTATTATTATTATTATATTATACAGTGGACCCCGCCTAACGAACACCCCGGAAATCGTACAATTATGGAAGTACAGTGGTCCCTCTGTTTTCGCCGAAAATTCGTTCCAGAATGCTGCTCAAGTGCCATTACCGAACGAATTTACTTCCTTAAGAAATAATGTCACGTAGGTTGGTCTATTTCAGACCCCCAAAAATACACTTGCAACAGCACTTACGAAAATACACTTACATAAATGTTCGAGTTTGGAGATGCACGAAAACCGAGGGACCACTGTATAATATTGTAAGTGCTTTTGTAAGTGTATTTTTGGGGGTCTGAAATGGACTAACCTACTTGACATTATTTCTTAAGGGAGTAAATTCGTTCGGTAATGGCACTTGAGCAGGCTTCTGGAATGAATTTTGTTCGTTAGGCGGGGGTTCACTGTATTATATTTTTTTTCAACAAGTCGGCCGTCTCCCACCTAGGCATGGTGACCCAAAAAGAAAGAAAATACTACTTTCATCATCATTCAACACTTTCACCTCACTCATACATAATCACTGTCTTTGCATAGCCGCTCAGATACTACAGTTTAGAATAGTCACTCCAAACTGTCACTATCCCAGACCAATCCTTTAAAGTGCAGGCATTGTACTTACATTTCCAGGACTCAAGTCCGGCTAAATCAATAACCGGTTTCCCTGAATCCCTTCACTAAATATTACCCTGCTCACACTCCAACAGCTCGTCAGGTCCCAAAAACCATTCGTTTCCATTCACTCCTATCTAACACTCACACACACTTGCTGGAAGTTCAAGCCCCTCGCCCACAAAACCTCCTTTACCCCCTCCCTCCAACCTTTTCGAGGACAACCCCTACCCCTCCTTCCTTTCCCTACAGATTTATACACTCTCCAAGTCATTCTACTTTGATCCATTCTCTCTAAATGACCAAGCCACCTCAACAACCCCTCTTCAGCCCTCTGACTAATACTTTTAGTAACTCCACACCTCCTCCTAATTTCCACACTCCGAATTCTCTGCATAATATTTACACCACATATTGCCCTTAGACAGGACATCTCCACTGCCTCCAGCCTCCTCCTCGCTGCAGCATTTACAACCCAAGCTTCACACCCATATAAGAGTGTTGGTATCACTATACTTTCATACATTCCCTTCTTTGCCTCCATGGATAATGTTTTTTGTCTCCACAGATACCTCAACACACCACTCACCTTTTTTCCTTCATCAATTCTATGGTTAACCTCATCCTTTATAAACCCATCTGCTGACAAGTCAACTCCCAAATATCTGAAAACATTTACTTCTTCCATACTCCCTTTCTCCAATGTGATATCCATTTTTTCTTTATCTAAATCGTTTGATACCCTCATCACCTTATCTTATCTTTGTTCACTTTCAACTTTCTACCTTTACACACCCTCCCAAACTCGTCCACTAACCTCTGCAACTTTTCTTTAGAATCTCCTATAAGTACAGTATCATCAGCAAAATGTAACTGTGTCAACTCCCATTTTGTACTTGATTCTCCATAATTTAATCCCACTCCTCTCCCCAACACCCTAGCATTTACTTCTTTTACAACCCCATCTATAAATATATTAAACAACCATGGTGACATCACACATCCCTGTCTAAGATCTACTTTTACCGGGAAGTAATCTCCCTCTCTCCTACACACCCTAACCTGAGCCTCACTATCCTCATAAAAACTCTCTACAGCATTCAGTAACTTACTACCTATTCCATACACTTGCAACATCTGCCACATTGCTCCCCTATCCACTCTATCATATGCTTTTGCTAAATCCATAAATGCAATAAAAACTTCCCTACCTTTATCTAAATACTGTTCACATATATGCTTCACTGTAAACACTTGATATACACATCCCCTACCCACTCTAAAACCTCCTTGCTCATCTGCGATCCTACTCTCTGTCTTACCTCTAATTCTTTCAATAATAACCCTACCGTATACTTTACCTGGTATACTCAGTAAACTTCTTTCTTCTTTCAACATGTCGGCCGTTTCCCACCAAGGCAGGGTGGCCCAAAAGGAAAAACGAAAGTTTCTCCTTTTACATTTAGTGTTATATACAGGAGAAGGGGTTACTAGCCCCTTGCTCCCGGCATTTTAGTCACCTCTTACGACACACATGGCTTATGGAGGAAGAATTCTGTTCCACTTCCCCATGGAGATAAGAGGAAATAAGAACAAGAACTATAGTAAGAAAATAGAAGAAAACCCAGAGGGGTGTGTATATATACAGTGGTACCTCGGTTAACGATATTTTTTCGTTCCAGAATGCTGTTCAAGTGCCATTACCAAACGAATTTATCCCCATAAGGAATAATGTAAAATAGACTAGTCCTTTTAGACCCCAAAAATACACTTACAAAAGCATTTAAAAAAATAAACTTACATAAAAGGGCGAGTTTGGGGACCATCGTTAACCGAGGTACCACTGTATATGCTTGTACATGAATGTGTAGTGTGACCTAAGTGTAAGTAGAAGTAACAAGACATACCTGAAATCTTGCATGTTTATGCGACAGAAAAAAGACACCAGCAATCCTACCATCATGTAAAACAATTACGCACAGGCTTTCGTTTTACACTCACTTGGCAGGATGGTAGTACCTCCCTGGGCGGTTGCTGTCTACCAACCTACTACCTAGGACTCAGTAAACTTATTCTCCTATAATTTTTACAATCTCTTTTGTCACCCTTCCCTTTATATAAAGGAACTATACATGCTCTCTGAAAATCCCTAGGTACCTTCCCCTCTTTCATACATTTATTAAACAAAAATACCAACCACTCCAACACAATATCTCCCACTGCTTTTAACATATCTGTCATGATCCTGTCAGTTCCTGCTGCTTTACTCCCTTTCATTCTACGTAATGCCTCACGCACCTCCCCCACACTCACATCCTGCTCTTCCTCACTCCTAAAAGATTTTATACCTCCCTGACCAGTGCATGAAATTACCGCCTCCCTTTCTTCATCGACATTTAAAAGTTCCTCAAAATATTCCCGCCTTCTACCCAATACCTCCAGCTCCCCATCTACTAACTCGCCTACTCTCTTTTTAACTGACAAATCCATTCGTTCCCTAGGCTTTCTTAACTTGTTTATCTCACTCCAAAACTTTTTATTATTATTATTACGTACATATTATTATAATAAAATTATTATTATTACTATTACAGTGGACCCCCGGTTTACGTACTGCTCCAAACTTGAACATTTATGTAAGTGTATTTTTGTAAGTGCTTTTGTAAGTGTATTTTTGGGAGTCTAAAAGGACTAATCTAATTTACATTATTCCTTATGGGAACAAATTCGTTTGGTAACGGCACTTGAACAGCATTCTGGAACGAATTAATTACGTAAACCGGGGGTCCACTGTATTAATATTATTATTAATTTAGGGAACTGGGGCACAGATACAATTCCCTAGATCAAGAGCCAAACCTCCCTTGAGGGGGAAATTCGCATCCTGAAATTTTGTTAGTATCCAGAAGCAAAAAATCAACTGAGCGACTGTTCGTATCCTGAAAAATTTGCATGGTGGGGCATTCATAAGCCAAGGTTCCACTGTACAGTATAACCTCGGTTTTTGTTTGCCCCAGTTTTCGTTGTATTTGGGTTTTGACGACTTTTTTTTTGTCAAAATATCGTCCCAGTTTTCGTTCATCACCTTGGTTTTCGTCTGCCATACTGAACGTGTCCGCCTGCCCGCACCCACACAGAGCATCCCACACACGCATTCTGAGTCAGTCTGGCTTTGTTTCTCGTCAAGTGTACATTACCCTGCGCGTTCATACGAAACATTTCGTAATAATCCATTGTTTTTTTGTGCTTGTTTATTCAGTGTGACTGCTAAATAAGCCACCATAGGGCCAAGGAAAGTTCTGAGTACCGTCATAGAAGCTAAAACGTTGAGTAGATTTCAAAATAGGTTAGATAAATGCATGAGTGGGTGTGGGTGGGTGTGAGTTGGATCTGACTAGCTTGTGCTACTAGGTCTGATGCCTTGCTCCTTCCTTAAGTGGAAGTGACCTGACTAGGTGGGTCATTGGTCTAAGACGGGAGTGACATGGACCTGCCTTGCATGGGTCAGTAGGCCTGCTGCAGTGTTTCTTCTTTGTTATGTTCTTATGGTAGTGATGGTGGTAGAGGGTGGTAGTGGTTGTGACGGTGGATGAGGGTGGTAGTGATTATGGTAGAGGGTGGTAGTGATGGTCGGTAGAGGGTGGTAGTGGTTGTGATGGTGGTAGAGGGTGGTGGTGGTTGTGGTAGAGGGTGGTAGAAGGTGGTAGTGGTTGTTATGGTGGTAGAGGGTGGTAGTGATTTTGGTAGAGGGTGGTAGTGATGGTGGTAGAGATAACCTCTCCTCCCTTTTCCCTCCTCGCCATCTTCCATATGCCAACAAGAGTCTTCAATAAAGGTAAAAGTGATTTAAATGTTCATTTATCCATTTCATTAGTGCTTTATATTTATTTCTCATTGTTTTCTGTACGTAAAACTATAGTTATTCTCTATAAAATGTATTTTTTGTTAATGTATTTTTGGGTGTCTGGAACGGATTAATTGAATTTACATTATTTCTTATTGGAAATATTGCTTCAGTTTTCGTCAAATTTGGTTTTTGTCAGAGTCTCTGGAACGGATTAAAGACGAAAACTGAGGTTCCACTGTAATAGCTGTGAAGGGGTCTAGGAAATTGGTGGCTGTACTTTGGTTTTGGAAGTGGCAAGTATACAGTGTTTGTATTTTGTAAGTGATGCGGGGATGTTGCAGCTCACTGGGCTAGTGTTCGCGAATAATGTTGGTTCCCTTCTGGAAAGACAACTATGAAGCTAGTGATGATGAATATTTTCTTTTAAAGAGTCACTTTGACTTGATGAAGAAATGCATTCTGGTGTTCTTTCTGCATCACTTTAATTCATAGTTTGAAAGTTTGGCATTTTGTTTTTATTACTACTGTTTCCATGAGATCTTTTTTTATCTATATTTTTAGCATTATTTTATTTCTTTGTAAATCCAGTTAGGTACTGTATTTCTTATTTTCTTCCTGTGTTTCAGGAGGCTGAATTGATGAAGATAGAGGGATGGGGAGCAGGTGGGAGTGGGGGGAAGGAAGAAGTTGACTTGGGTATTGGTCATGGGAGGAACAGTGACAAGAGATGTGGGGTGAGATGTGGTGGAGAAGTTAAGAGACATGGCAGTGAAGGCTGGGACAAAGATGTTTGTGAAATAAGGGCAGGCTAAGAGCCTGATTAGGGGCATTGGGGAGGAAGTTTACGGAAAGAGATGACTAGGGTGTTACATTTTGTTTTTAAGGAGGATATAGTAGTGTTGATAGTGGTATTTATAGAGTGAAGAGTGTGTGGATGGTTGGTCACTTTCTTTTCTAAGGTGGCTTTCTGTGGGGATGGGAAATGGGAAGATAGTAGAAATGGGCTGTGAAGGAGGGATTGAATGGCTGTGGGAGTTCAGGGGTTAGTGAAGCTTTACTTTTCCTATAAACTGGGGGCACTGTTTCTCTTTCTTTATCAAGTGTCTCCTCAAAAATATCCAGGAAAACCCTCATTAATTTTTAGTAATTTATTTTTTCCCATTAGAGTATGAGTATGTACAGTGTTATCCTTGAAAACCTGGGTCCTTCTGTTCCATGATCTTTGTAAGCAGAGTTTATCTGTATAATGTAATCTTTGCATTGTTGGGTTTTTCTTCTCAGGACAATCTATGCATCCTATGTATAAATTCGTCTTTGCATCCTGTGGTCCTTCTAGTTCGATGATTTTTTTGCATCCTGTGGTCCTTCTGCTTGGATGATTTTTTTTCCATCGTTGAATCTTCTTGCATAGATGAGGCTTTGCATCACATGGTCCTTGTGTATAGATCAGGCTCCTTGTGTGTAGATCAGTCATTGCATTATTTGGTTATTTTATGTAGAGCAATCTTTTTATAATAGGTTTCTGTATATGTAATTTTTACATCTTAGGGTCTTGCTGTGTTGAGCAGTAATTGTATTAGTATTGCTATCCAATATGTCACTTTCATCCCATAATTTAACAACATTATCTCTTATGCAAGACTTTTCACTAAGTTGTATGCACACATTTATCATGTAATACTGTTTCCATATTTTAATATTTCCTTATTGTATAAAATCTCTTTCTTGTCATATGAAGTTCAGTCATAGATATTTTTTGCAGTGATCTGGACACTCGATTCTTGTTTTTTGGCACAACAAGAAGCTTACAGATCATAGGATTAAAAGAAGAAGATGGGGGCACATACATGTGTCGAGCAGAAAATAGAGAAGACTCAGTTGATGCTGTAGCTCACATCCAAGTACAAGGTAAGGCTATTCTATATACATGTACAGTGGTCCCTCGGTTTTTGCCGAAAATTTGTTCCAGAATGCTGCTCAAGTGCCATTACCGAACGAATTTACTTCCTTAAGAAATAATGTCACGTAGGTTAGTCTATTTCAGACCCCCAAAAATACACTTGCAACAGCACTTACGAAAATACACTTACATAAATGTTCGAGTTTGGAGATGCACGAAAACCGAGGGACCATTGTATATACAGTGGACCCCCGCCTAACGAGCAAAATTCATTCCAGAAGCCTGCTCAAGTGCCATTACCGAACGAATTTACTTCCTTAAGAAATAATGTCACATAGGTTAGTCTATTTCAGACCACCAAAAATACACTTCCACAAGCACTTACAATATTATACTTACATAATTGTACGATTTCTGGGGTGCTCGTTAGGTGGGGGTCCACTGTATACAGTAAAACCTTGATTTAATTAACATACCTTGATTTAATAGACTTTGGAAGTACAGGACAACATTCACTGGTATCAATTGATTGGATATAACTGACAAAATCTGTTTGTTACAGAATTGTCCATTATTGTTATGATCATGTGAAAGCAATCTCCTCTCTATCCACCATAATAGCCACTACTGGCCACCCAGTCTCTCCTATTAGTCTGTTAAATTAAGGGTTAAATTGGTAGGTTGTAAATGGTATGGTGATATCAAGAAGCTATGGATAAAGGCACTTTCATTTCAGGGCATTTATTAAAGGAAACATTTCCTTAGGTGAACAATAGTTAGATAAAGGTAGTGGTGGGAAGGCAGGGTAGGGGTTGTCCTAGGAAAGGATGAAGATAAGGGGTAAAGGAGGTTTTTGTGTGCAAGGGGCCTGGACGTCCAGTTGGCATGTGTGTGTTAGATAGAGGAGGTAAATGGTTTTTGGGACCTGACAAGCTGTTGGAGTGTGAGCACTCTAAAGGAAGGGTCTGGGATATTTGCTGTTTGGAGGACATCTGAACTGTCGTATCTGTGCACCTCTGGCAAGACAGTGACAGTGTGAATGATGATGAAAGCGTTTCTTTTTCGGGTCACCCTATCTTGGTGGGAGTTGGCCAGTGTGTTAAAAAAAATAATAATATCTGGAGACTCTTACCAGGTTAGTAAATAACAAGAGGGGGAGCTCTTATTTATTCAGACAATATACATATATTTTAAAATATAATGTGACTTTTTTTCAGTTGCTCCTAAGTTTGTGAGGAAACCCGTCAATACAGTTGCATATGAGAAAGAAGATGTCGAACTTGAATGTAAAGTGTATGGCCAGCCTGAACCATCTGTCCATTGGTTGAAAAATGGAGAATTAATCATTGAAACTGAATACTTTCAGGTTTGTATGTGTATAATGTCAGTAAAATTTCCTTTTTTTTTTAAATTACTAAAAGATTAAAATTCTTATCACATGCAGAAATATATTTTAAAACTAAAGCAAATGTTAAACTAAATATAAGCTCAAATTAACATTCAGTAGAACAAGTCATACTCATTTTTGTAAATTAGCCATTATGGTATATTTATTAAATAATACAAATAAATAGTTAAATTTGAAAATTATGTGAAAGTTATAAAGTGAATGTTTTGAACTCATAATAAGTAAAACTGAATTAAGCTTATTGTAATTTGTTACTTTATTTTGTTACACATCACATATTAACGTGTTATTTGAATTAAAAATGTAGATTCATTTTTCACACTTATTGGTATTTGTCCTTTACAAATTATTAACTGTCTCCAGATGGTGAGTGGTAACAATTTAAAAATCCTTGGCTTGGTGGAGGGGGACTCGGGGATGTACCAGTGTGTTGCATACAATTCTGCCGGGGATGCACAAGCTGCAGCACAGTTACGAGTCCAAAAATCAGGTGAGTTTTTATTTTTTATTTTCTACTTGGGTAAATTGTACAGCAAGTTTTTGTTTTTGTTTTAAAATGTTATTTTGTATATTGTTAATTAATAATTTTGTTAATTTTTGCATTGGTTTGGAGTTTCCATTACCCATCACAGTGATCTTTCTCTTATTCGCATAAATGCATGCACAGGGATGTTTAAATTATATTGAAAATTCTGAATAATATGAATCAGATGTTTGTTCTATCGTTCAGAATTTTTTGTGTGTATCAGAGATTTTTTAATTAAAGCTTAGAACTTTTTTCTTGTTCAGAAAATTCTGAATTTCAAGAAATATTCCAAATGATTTTTAAACAGTATACTCATTTATTTAAAAAAAAAGTCAGATATTTTTCTAATTCAGATTTGGAGTTTTCCCTTTTTTTTTTGAAAAATATCAGATTTCAGAAATCATATCCAAGTTAACAACAGAAAATTTAGAGTTTGGAGAATTCCAAGTATGAGTATTACGAATAGGAGGTAAATTACTGTATTCTGTTCTTTTGAATGTGAGATGCAGAATGTATAGGTACATTGTAAATTTTGTACAGTATTTGGTATAAAATATATACCTGTACTGTATTATATTCATGCCTCTGTTTTTTTATTTTTTTGACAAAACTGGCATTGTAGCTAATATACTTTTTAATATAAAACATAATACTTATTTGAATTTTGTTTAAACTTAATCTTCAGTTAGCAATATTATTTGAAAATATTAATGTATGCACAATTTTTTATTAACTGTCTGTTAACTATTTGTCAGATCTCATTGATTTTTGTGGATTGTGCACTACATGGTCTAATAGTTTTTGTTATATAATTGAAGTCCATTTCAACATCAGAGGCACTGGAATGTTTATCTTTGTGTGAAAATGGTAATTGTAACCCACATGTGTAGATATGTCTGCATGAGCTTTGTTGCATGTTTGGGAATTACAGTACTTATTCCTGGGTGTATGGAATTACCATCTCCTGGAACTTAGGGAAAACGTCGTATTTCATGAGTAATGCACATTTCTTAGAAAAAAAGCATTATCTTTACTTTCATTCATTGCAATAATTAAATAAAATAATAATAATTAAAAGCATAGTGCCCAACATTTCTTTGAAAACTATAATTTTTTTCTTTAAATGTGATTTACTCATGCAGAAGGGAAATTTTTTTTTCCTTTGGTATTGTATGGTGAATGGTATTTGATAATGAGGTGTATTGGGTCACCCTCAGGAAGGAGCATGCCATCATCTCCTACAGTCACCACAACCATCAGCAGCATCCATGAAGGTTGGTCACACTAGTTCATGACTGAATGTCTGCAGTATGTTAGTAAATGAAAATAGGTTTAGCCACAGGCTTAGTATAAATGATATAATGTTTGAACTTGACATCTCATTAAAGGATCAAAAAGTCACAATACTGTGGCTGGAACAATTCATGAATAATCTGTACCTAAGAGAAGAAACTTATGATGATTCAGTTCAGACCACATCATCATCATCATCACAAGGTTCCTCTCCTAAATGCAGATTATTTGTGAATTGGCATTTCATTGATGCATTAGTGTGTCTGAATCAGTCATGTGCTTGTATTAGTTGTAAGTTTTGTTGAATACTTGGTAAAGAGAGAAAATGAATTGGTTTGAATATGATGGGTTAGGTTGTTTCACTTTGGTGTTGCCAGTGTAGTGTAATAGCAATGTACATAAAGGTTTTGGTCCTTTAAACACCTTTTCCTAAGGAATGGTACATTCTTCAGTTAAACCCAGAGTGTACATAAAACTTTGTAAAATTTTATTATGGTGTTATCTGTATACAACTGAATGCAAAAGATGATGTGTGAGGTTAGTCTTTTCCCAGGAAATAAAAGCATATAAAACATATTTTGTTTCCTACTATCTTTAATAATATATACAGTGGACCCCCGGTGTTCGTCCTGCTCAAAACACGCCCTTTTATGTAAGTTTATTTTTTTAAATGCTTTTATAAGTGTAGTTTTGGGGGTCTAAAAGGACTAGTCTATTTTACATTATTTCTTAAGGGAATAAATTCGGTTGGTAATGGCACTTGAACAGCATTCTGTTACGAAAAATGGACGAACACCGGGGGTCCACTGTATTGAGGATTGGTCTGTATAAATTAACAGTTTGTTTCACCAAATATTGGCACTTAGGAGAAGAACCTTATAACGACTTTTGGCCTGTCTAGGTTCATCCACAGTGTTGTGACTCCTTATTCTCCAGTTTGTTTCATGCCTAAATATGCATAAGTTATGAGGATTTTGAATTTTGAAGAAAAAATTATATTCAAAATTTTCTTTCCAATCAGAATTTTTTTTGGGTTTAACCTAGGTCAGTTGTACAGTATAATATAGAAAATATTCAGGCAAATCATAATTTTAGTTGCATCCCTTATATTGAGTTGTAGAGGGTCTCTACATATCTTAATATTTCTGATCACTCTTCAGGAAGCTAAAACATCATGCATTGCACAAAGTATGTAACACTGGCACATGTATAAAGTAGACATACAATATATGCAATGATTGAAAACTTATACAGTACATTATTAGGATACGTTTTGCTCTCCAGGAGCATTTTCAGTCTTAATACAGAGTGAGGAAAAGTTGGTATATATAGCAGATAAGGGACATGTGCCGTGTAGGATGGGTGTGAGGAGTCTAGTTGATTTATGGCTGTCTTTTCGGCCCAAGATCAGTGAAAATTGTAAAACTAATGGAATTCTATACATCTGTCTTGCCCAAACTGATAAGTGCTAATTCTATGACGTGACAACTGTGTAGATCCTCTTCTTTGTAGATGAGTCTGGTTTCATTCCTGTTCATTAGATAGTCATGGCTTTTCCTGTGTATCACACATGCATTATTGATATATATATATGATACCTGTCCCTTTTCTGCTATATATACTTAGAATTTTCTTATCTGTATTGTATTGAAAAAGCTTTTTATGAGTGAAACATATCCTGGTATAAGTTTCTTAATATTGCATACATGTCTAATTAATATTTACATAGCATTCTGAATTCTGTAAATAATTTGTTACTAGTAAATCTTTAGAATGATTTTTGAACCAAAATGCTTTAAAAAGAATAAAAGTGTAATTTCTGTGGTTGGAACAGTTCACAACTAAACATATGAATTGGAGATGAAACTATACAATGTTTCGGTCTGTCCTAGGCCATTATCAAGTCACAAGTGAGAGAAAAAAGGAAGAAAGTCAGAAGTCAGATCTGTTGAAGAAAGGTTAGTAAATATCCAAAATTGGGTTAGATAAAGAGGTAAGGAGACAGCCAGGATTAGAGCATTTCACAATACAGTGGTCCCTCGGTTTTCGCCGAAAATTCGTTCCAGAATGCTGCTCAAGTGCCATTACCGACGAATTTACTTCCTTAAGAAATGATGTCACGTAGTTTAGTCTATTTCAGACCCCCAAAAATACACTTGCAACAGCACTTACGAAAATACACTTACATAAATGTTCGAGTTTGGAGATGCACGAAAACCGAGGGACCACTGTATAGTGGAAGAGGCAAGCATCTGGAGAAACAAAGCTGGGGCTAAGAGTTATATTATTAATGTTGTTTTTGTTTAGTACAGTAATGAAGTAAATTTATATTTGATATAAGAAGCACAAATAGCTAGTACATGTGATTGTCTTCTGAACATAACCAAAATACAGTGGACCCTCGAGTTTCTTAAGCCTCACTCTTCGTAAATTTTGCCTTTCGACAACTTTTTTCATCAAAATATAGCCTCACGGTTCATAATTTGCCTCACCATTCGTCGGTCGTCAGGAACGCTTACTAGCGGCCTCCCAGTGTCCATGCTACACAAAGGCGCCCCACACACCATTCCCAGTTAATGTGACATTGTTTATCGGTGAGTGACCATCACCCCACGCGTTCATACGATACATTTCGTAATACAGTGGACCCCCGGTTTTCGTACTGCTCCAAACTCGAACAATTATGTTAGTGTATTTTTGTAAGTGCTTTTGTAAGTGTATTTTTGGGGGTCTAAAAGGACTAAGCTAATTTACATTATTCCTTATGGGAACAAATTCGTTTGGTAACCGCACTTGAACAGCATTCTGGAATGAATTAATTACGAAAACCGGGGGTCCACTGTATTCCATTCTTTTTTGTGCTTGCAACTGCTAAATAAGCCATCATGGGCCCAAAGAAAGCTAATAGTGTCAGCCCTTTGGTAAAGAATGTGAGAAACAGTATAGAATTCAAGAAAGAAATCATTGCAAAATATGAAAGTGGTGTGCATGTAGTCCATCTTACCAGGATGTATGGGAAGCCCCATACAACCATTGCTTCCATCGTGGCAAAGGAAAAGGAAATCAAGGAAGCTGTTGTTGTGAAAGGGGTAGATATGCTCACAAAAAAGAGATCGCAAATACTCGAAGATGTTGAGAATTTGTTGTTGGTGTGGATCACCCAAAAATAGTTAGCAGGAGATAGTGTTATGTAGTTGATAATTTGTGAAAAGGCAAGGCAGTTGCATGCCGATCTCGTAAAGAAAATGTCTGGAACGAGTGCTGATGTTAGTGAATTTAAGGCCAGCAAAGGCTGGTTTGAGAGATTTAAGAAGCGTAGTGGCATACACAGTGTGGTAAGGCATGGCGAGGCTGCAAGTTCTGACAAATGTGTGGCTGAAAAATTTGTGCAGGAATTCAAGGACTATGTAGAGGCTGAAGGATTCATACCCCAACAAGTATTCAATTGTGACGAAACAGGCCTCTTTTGGAAGAAAATGCCAAAGAGGACCTACATCACGCTGGAGGAAACGGCACTGCCAGGACACAAGCCTATGAAAGACAGGCTAACTCTCATGTTCTGTGGTAATGCTAGTGGGGATTTAAAAGTGAAGCCTTTACTGGTGTATCACTCTGAAAATCCCAGAATGTTCAAGAAACACAGTGTCACCAAGAGTAAATTGTGTGTGATGTGGAAGGTTAACAGTAAGGCATGGGTCACGAGGGAAATTTTCCTTGATTGGTTCAATAAGTGTTTGGCCCGAGTGTGAAGAAATACCTCCTGGAAAATAAATTGCCACTCAAATGCCTCCTGGTAATGGACAATGCTCCTGCTCATCCTACAAAATTGGATGACCAAATGGTGGAGGAGTTTAGTTTCATCACAGTGAAGTTCTTGCTCCCTAATATCACTCTCATCCAGCCCATGGACCAGCAGATCATTTTAAACTTCAAAAAACTCTACACCAAAGCAATGTTTCAAAGGTGCTTTGATGTGACCTCAGACACTCAATTGACCCTAAGAGAGTTCCTCTATTGCATAGACCTTATAGATAAGGCTTGGCAGGGAGTGACTTCCAGGACTTTGAACTCTGCTTGGAGAAAATTGTGGCCAGATAGTGTCCTCGACAAAGATTTTGAAGGGTTTGAGGCTGATCCTGATAACCCTATGCCAGTTGTGGAATGTATTGTGGCATTGGGGAATTCCATGGGGGTTGGATGTGACTGGCCAGGATGTGGAAGAGTTGGTGGAGGACCACAGTGAAGAGCTAACCACTGAAGAGCTGCAAGACCTTCATCTGAACAGCAACAGCAACAGAGCACAGCTCATTAAATTGCTTCAGAAGAGGAGGAAGAGAGATAGAAGGTGCCTTCTTCAAAGATTAAGAACATTTGTGCAAAGTGGAGTGAGCTGCAAACGTTTGTAGGAGGAACATCACCTGACTAAAGCTTTGCAAGCCGTGTTGAACATGTACAATGACAATGTCTTGTCCCATTTTAGGCAAATTTTAAAGAGACGCCAGAAACAGAGCTCTCTGGAAAAAAAATTTGAGCGACAGGGGTCCAGTGACTCTCAAGCTGGTCCTAGTGGTATTAAAAAACAAAGAAGGGAAGTAACCCCGGATAACGACTTTGTACCTAAAGTCTTTAAGGAAGGGGATTCCCCTTCCAAACTATAGTGTAACTTTTCCATCCTCTCCCCTCCTCCTATCTTCCATACACCAACAAGAGTCTTCAGTAAAGGTAAGTGTGATGTTATTATTGTTTTATACTTGATGTCTCATTGTTTTCTGTATGTAAATCTACCTTTGAAGATATACCTTTGATATACCTTTGAAGAGTTTCGAGAGTATCTACTCTCTGAGCCCGGCCATGTTAATATTTTTGGGTGTCTGGAATGGATTAATTGGATTTACTACATTATTTCTTATGGGGAAAATGGTTTCGCCATTCATAAATTTTGCCTTTCGTCAGACTCTGGAATGGATTAATTACAAAAATCGAGGGTCCACTGTACAGTGGTCCCTCACCTAACGCGTATTCCATATAACGAGCAAATCGTGTAACGAGCGTTTTTTCGCTAAATGTTTCCCTCATGTAGCGAGCATTCCCTTGTGTAGCGAGCCGTACCAGACCTGTCCGCCTGCCCCGCGCCTGCGCAGGACGCCAGTCTAGCATTGTTTACCATTGAGAGAACATTACCCAGCGCGCTCTTTCAAACTTTCACAATACTTTTGTTGTATTTTTTGGTGGTTTAGTGATTGTCACTGTGAAATAAGTCACCATGGGTCCAAAGAAGCTTCCTAGTGGCACCCCTGTGGTAAAGAGAGTGAGGACCACCATCGAACTGAAGAAAGAAATTGTAGAAAAATATGAGAGTGGTGTATGTGTGAGTGAGCTTGCCAGGATGTACAAGAAAAGCACATCTACTATCGCCACTATCCTGGCAAAGAGAAATGAGATCAAGGAAGCTAATGTTGCAAAAGGGGTTGATATGTTAATGAAAAAGAGATCGAAAACAGTGGATGAGGTTGAGAAGTTGTTGATGGTGTGTATAAACAATAAACAATTAGCAGGTGATAGTATTTCCACGGTGATAATTTGTGAAAAGGCAAGGAGGTGCCTTCTTCAGTGCTTAAGGAAATTTGTTTCAAGTGGAACGATGTGCAAAGTTTTGTTGAAAAACACCACCCTGAGCAAGCTGAAATGAGCCATCTGTGCAACCACTTCAGTGACAGAGCCATGTTGCACTTCAGGACAATATTAAAGAGTCGCCAGAAACAGAGGACTGTGGACAGTTATTTCATGAGGCAGGGATCCAGTGACTCTCAAGCTGGTCCTAGTGGCATTAAAAGAAAAAGAAGCGAAGTAACCCCAGATAAGGACTTGTTACCTGAAGTCCTTTTGGAGGGGGATTCCCCTTCCAAACACTAACACCCTCACCCTGTCGTCCTCCCTATCTTCCAGATGCCTGCAACTCTCTTCAATAAAGGTAAGTAAATGTTATTTATATTATATTTTTTGTGAATATTTTTGGGTGGAACGGATTAATTGTATTTACATTATTTCTTATGGGAAATAAGGTTTCGAATTACGAGCAATTCGTCTTAAGAGCTAGCTCCTGGAACGGATTAATTTCGTTAGTCGAGGGACCACTGTATATACACATATATATATATATATTATATATATATATATATATATATATATATATATATATATATATATATATATATATATATATATATATATATATATCATTGATTTGAAGCAGTATTAAATAATTAAATATGGCAATTTCAAATTATGACCAAAATTTGCTATACGCCGAACAGTCTTTCAAATATGACGCGCCCAACCCAGTTTGTTTACATTCTCTGTGAGCACATCTCTATTATGTTTGGAAATTTTCCAAAATTTCAAGTGTTTTAAAGTTGTGTACAGTGGTACCCCGAGTTTCGTACTTTATTCATTCCAGAAGGCTGTTCTAGTGCCGTTACCGAACAAATTTGTTCCCATAAGGAATAATGTAAATTAGATTAGTCTGTTTCAGACCCCCAAAAATACCCTTACAAAAGCACTTACAATAATACACTTACATAATTGTTCGAGTTGGGAGCAGTACGAAACTCGGGGTACCACTGTATTTTATATATACAGTAGGGCCTCGCTTTACGGTGTTTCGCCTTATAACGTTCTGCGAATACGGCAGTTTCAAATTATGACCAAAATTTGCTATACGGCGAGCGGTCTTTCAAATACGGCGTGCCCCACCCGGTTTGTTTACATTCTCCGTGAGCACATCTCTATTATGTCTGGAAATTTTTCAAAATTTCAAGTGTTTTAAAGTTATTGTGTACAGTGGACCCCCGGATTACGTCATTACAGTGGTCCCTCGGTTTTCGTGCATCTCCAAACTCGAACATTTATGTAAGTGTATTTTCGTAAGTGCTGTTGCAAGTGTATTTTTGGGGGTCTGAAATAGACTAACCTACGTGACATTATTTCTTAAGGAAGTAAATTCGTTCGGTAATGGCACTTGAGCAGCATTCTGGAACGAATTTTCGGTGAAAACTGAGGGACCACTGTATTTCATTCCAGAATGCTGTTCAAGGGCCGTTACCGAATGAATTTGTTCCCATAAAGAATAATGTAAATTAGATTAGTCCTTTTAGACCCCCAAAAATACACTTACAAAAGCACTTACAAAAAAATACACTTACATAATTGTTCGAGTTTGGAGCAGTACGTAATCCGGGGGTCCCCTGTATTTTATATATAATCTGATAATTATACTTATGTGTACCTGTACCTAAATATACTTAAACACTGCTGGCATGCAGGTACACATTAAAATCACTAATAGTCTCTCTACTCTTGAAACCATATAATCTCTTGGGCTCATTAAATGTCGTATATTATGTTAATATAGACATTTCCATTAATCCATCTATATTTTTTTCAAAATTATATAATAAATAATAAACATAAACATGATACATACACCCACAGTATAAAAATTGACATAAATATGAGATTTGTTTACCAAGCGGTTGGTGGGAGAGTCGGAAGAATTATGTTTTCTCTAGTCATACACCAGTAACTTAACTAGAAATTTATTCCTTTCGTATGCCTTCACTCTATCTATAGCTATTCATGACCCTTGTGGGTTTAGCGCTTCTTTTTTATTATGATTATAATAATAATAACTTGTAATAATAATAACAACTTGTAATAATAATAATTTGTCAGAGCATCATTCCTTCTAAAAATTACATGAGAATGGAAGTGTTGGTCTTTATTTATTCTACTGTACCACTGTGGAGACAACTTGTACACAATGTAAGGTGTTTGTATGAACGTGTATCACCATAACCAGACGGTTTGTTTACATAGTACTCTGTGGCTCTGCCATCTTACTCGTTCTCTTTCTCTTGTTTATTCGTTTTTTCTCACTTACTCATCTCTCACCCTACATTAAGACTACAAATATTTTAAGGCAAGTAATGAGTGTACTGTAAATGCATTTTATCACTCTTGAGCGCTTTAAATGTCGTAGTAGGTGGGGTGGCCAGGCGGGATGCGATACCTACCACACGACTTACTACAAATACGTAAATACAAATATTTTAAGGTAAGTAATGAGTGTACAGTATATGCATTTTATCACTCTAGGGTGCTTTAAGCGTCGTAGTATATTATGTGTGGGTGGGGTGGCCAGGAGGGCTACCACACCAGACTTCTTACAATAAATACTACAGTGGTACCCTGGATTTTGTACAGCTCCCAACTCGAACAATTATGTAAGTGTATTTTTGTAAGTGCTTTTGTAAGTGTATTTTTGGGGGTCTGAAACGGACTAATCTAATTTACATTCATCCTTATGGGAACAAATTTGTTTGGTAACGGCACTCGAACAGCCATCTGGAACGAATTATTTACGAAATCAGGGGTACCACTGTATACTACTCATCTTTTGCCCTACATTAAGACTACAAATATTTTGAGTGTACTCTGTGTATTTTACAGTGGACCCCCGGAAATCGAACATTCTTCATTCCAGAATGCTGTTACCAAACGAATTTATTCCCATAAGGAATGATGTAAATTAGATTAGTCCGTTTCAGACCCCCAAAAATACACCTATAAAAGCACTTACAATAATAAACTTACATAATAGGGCGAGTTGGGAGTGTTCGATTTCTGAGGGTCCACTGTACTTTTTATTGTTTTTTAATGCCTAGTTCTTTTGCTAACTTAACCCTTCGACTGTTTCTATCGTATATATATGTCTTACGAGCCAGTGTTTTTGACGTAGTAATACGCTAAAATTCTACTGGCTTCAAATCAAGCGGGAGAAAGCTGGTAGGCCCACATGTGAGAGAATGGGTTTTTTTGGTCAGTGTGCGCAGTAGTATAAAAAAATCCTGCATAATGAGAAAAAAACCTCCGACCATGTTTTTGGATTAAAACACCGACTTTGAGTTGTATTTTTGTATAGTATTTATGGTTGTATTCTCGTTTTCTTGGTCTCATTTGATAGAATGGAAGACATATTACAGAAATAAAGATGATTTTGATTGGTTTCACAATGAAAAAGAACTTGAAATTGAGCTCAGACTAGCAGAAATGTTCGATTTTTGCCATTATAATACACAGTCACGAATGGGTTGACATTATTTAACAATTATTACAATAATGCAGTAGTCTGCATAACAGTAAATCTTCTATTTTTGTGTGAATAAAAATTCAAAATAGAAATAAGAGTAATATAAGAGGAGGCCTGGAGATGTGACTGATGAACAGAGAAAATGTTATTTTAGTGCCAGGAATGTCTGCATTGTTCATTCTGGACCCTATTTTGAAATTGGCATCTTTTTTAATATGCGTGAAATTGACAAAATTGCCAATTTCTGACTTTATTGGGTAGTTGAAATCGGTAAATGGGCGGTTTCTTGTACTTAATCGATAGAACAAATGGAGTTCTAAAGAAATAGCTATGAGTTTGGTTGACTGGAACAATGGAATTGGCCGAAAATAGGGGGCAAAGTGAGTGAAATTGCCGAGATCGCTGATTTTGCAAGAGCATAATTCCATAAGTTTTCAATCAGATTTCGTACTTTTGTGTCATTACCATCAGGAAAAGATTCTCTATCATTTCATAAGAAAAATAATTAGTTTTTTTCGAATGTTTTGCGACACAGAGAGAGACTTAGGATTTGGGATTGCGACAGTCAAAGGGTTAATATATGTTAGTGTAAACTTGTTATCTGGCATTTATATGCATTTATAAGTGGAAAAATGGCGTTCTGCTTTCCGGTGATGTCTGCTTTCCGGCAGTAGCCTGGAACCTAACCTTCCATATAAGTGGGGCCCTTCTGTATATCAGAATTTAGCTAAAAAAATTACATTAGTGTAGTTAGGTTAGGTGAAATGTCTAAGTTTGTTTTGGTCTAAAAATAAAACTAATGTGAGCCTTTGTCAAATGATGACCCTCTCATTGGTTAAGCAGCCACTGGCATACTTATGCTAGATTACCATTGTTGTACGTATACTCCATAATTAAAGCAGTTGCTGGAATACCAGTGCCATATACCCATGGTTACATCTTTTAGCTTACCAGAACAAGCTTTTCCTCCTCATTTAAGAAAAACTACATCTCCACATATTTTTAATGTGTTTAATGCTGCACAGTGCACAGGATAAATTAATATGGATATGTAGTAAGCAATATGTGTGTAGAATTGTTTAGTCTGTAATGGAAAGGATCACAATTGTATAGTGTAAAAAGGTAATTAATGTGCATCCTTTGCATGAAGTTAATGGAGATGGGTCATGTGTTGGATTATTTTAATCTCTGTAAAATCAGTTTCACTTTGTTTCATTATACAGTACATAGTTACTTATACTGTAGATATGTAGCATTAAACTTTAAGTATGCACTTAGATATATGCTTATATCAACTACCATGTGTATGAAAGTATGAAAATTTCTCAAACAAGAACTCCTTTCATCATGTAAATATATTTCTATCAAAAATTCTTTCACTTCATATATATACAGTGGTACCTCGGTTAACGATATTTTTCATTCCAGAATGCTGTTCAAGTGCCATTACCAAACGAATTTATCCCCATTAGGAATAATGTAAAATAGACTAGTCCTTTTAGACCCCAAAATACACTTACAAAAGCATTTAAAAAATAAACTTACATAAAAGGGTGAGTTTGGGGACCATCGTTAACCGAGGTACCACTGTATTTACTTAAAATATTCAAAGGTAAGTACCCCATTTTAATTTTGATCTGTACCACTTTTAATGTTGAGCAGCTCTGGTTATTATATACTAGTGATTATGCTCATAACTGTTTCATTAATTGCAGTTAATATGTTATGTTTGTATTCTTTTAATTTTTACCATCACTGATTTGCAGTAAAACTCTAAATTTTGCAAAGAATATTTATTTTGTTTAATTTTTCCAGCAAACGTTTTGCCTGATGAATTGCAACAGAAAAGAAAAGATCTAATACCCATATAATTGCCAACAGGTGTTTCCAAGGGTGGCTCAGTACAAGAGGAAGACAGTAGTGAGAGTGGTGATTCTGGGGATGTTATTAGTGGAAGTCACTCACTGGCTCCATCACCCCCCAGACACTTGCAAGCTATAATTGCCAGTAATAGATTCATTACACTTGCATGGCATGAACCTGAGAAGAACAATGATCACATTGTTGGGTATTCAGTGTTTTATAGACAGGAAGGTTCTCTTAGGTAATATATTTGTTCCTTCTAGTACTGCCATTGATTTGATGGAATACTGTAATTTATTGAAAGATTATACGGCTGTTCCCAGAAACAGTTTTCAGGATTTGTTGAACATATTTGACTCGGTAATTTATATTTCAAAAAGAGGCTGATTTTTAATTCATAAACTTGAAACAGGGAGCGTGTTCAGAATGTGAGTGCCAGCTCATCAAGTGAGGGACTGGATGAATACAAAACACAGATCAGTCACCTTATTCCTGGAGTAACTATTTGTTCGTGTGGTTGCCCATACTTCAAATGGTCTAGTTGGAGCATCATGATGAGGTGCCTGTGTACACAAAGCCTGACCTGGGCTTACCATCAGCACCAGAAAATCTCAAAGTCATTCCCACTTCCCCAACTAGTTTGCAGGTCACTTTGGGCATATCCTCAAACAGTAAAGACACCTATTTCTGGATTTACAATGTATTATATGCAGGTATGTGTCCATTGCTGTTAAAATTATGTTATTTAGAAGTTTTATTTCTCTATATCTCTGATGGTTTTTTTTCCCCCAGATCACCTAAAAGAGGATGATTATGACAGAAGCAGCTATGTACCTTTGCTGTAATATAATCATCTAGCATGTTATATACCCTTATGCCTTTAGTAATCCCTCTGCACCTTTTCTATGAAGCAGGTTTTCTACTCGTCACCATTTCCTTGTACTTCACTCTTGTATATCTTCCATGAAAATATACCTTTGGTCATCTTCTCAAGGTGTCTGAACTGTTGTAGAGTATTATTTAGATTGTGTCTTCTATCCCACCCCTCCACCTCTGATCGTTTTACCATTTTCCCCTTGAAAATTGTAAGTTTAGTGTTTGAACTCATATGTGTTTTTTCCTTTTTTTGAAAGACTGACCACCTCCTAAAATGGCTGAAAGACTGATTATATCAAAACTAATTTTTTTTCTGTCTCTGGTGTTATATTCACCTATATTTGACTGAAGAACCTTTGTGAGGGAGAATGTTTCAGGAAAAAAACCAATGTTGCCCCTGTTTTGTATTCATCAATTGAAAATGTGCCCCTTCAGCTTTTTTTCATTAGAGCCAGGACAACCAGCTTCTTTTCATTCATAAAATCCACAGTCATCTCTTTTTTATCATTCGCACTACAACCATGCACATTCAAACATCCCACTTTGACAGTTTACTTTTTCTTTTTAGTAGACTATATGGGGAAAAGGGGGTTTCTACCCCTTCTTCTGGCATTTTAGTTGACTTTTAAACCCCTGGCTTATGGAGGAAAGATTCTTATTCCACTTCCCCCCCCCCTGGTTGAAAGGAAAAGTAATAAGAACAAAAACTTTTAAAATAAAATAAAAAAAAACCCGATGAGGGGTATACATAAACGTGTACATGCATGTGTAGTGTGACCTAAGTGAATGAAGTAGCAAGACGTACCTGAAATCTTGTATGTTTATGAGACAAAAAAGACACCAGCCCCAAACCCTCATATAAAACAAATACAGA